>CM059197.1:36068555-36363555 GCA_030323885.1 Branchipolynoe longqiensis
CCTCCCCTCCCCTTTCCCCCCTTCTTTCCCTCCATCCCCTTTCGCATATATCTCTCTCTCCGTCTCTCCTCTTCTTACCCATTCCCTCCCCTCCTGTCCCCACCTCTCCCCTCCTCTCCCATTCTCTGCCTTCCTCTCCATTCTTCTCATTTCCTCTCCCTTCCTCTCCCTTCCTCTCGTCCCTCTCCCCTCTCCCATCCCTCCCCCCCCCCCTTCCGCTCCCCTCCCTTCCCCGCCCCTCGTCTTTCCTCCTTTTGCCCGCTGTTCCCTCCTCTCGCCCCTCTCGCCCCTCTCCCCGCCACCCCTCTCCCCTCCTATTCCCTCCTTTTCCCTCCTCTCCTCTGCCCTCCTCTGGCCTCCTCTTCCCACCTCTCCCCTCCTCTCCTCCCCTCTCCGCTTCCTTCCTCTCCCTCCTCTCCCTCCTCTCCGCTCCTTCCCTCCTCTCGCCCATCTCCCCACTCTCCCCATCTCCTCCCCCCTCGTATTTCCTCCTCTGCTCCTCCCCTCCTCTTCTTCCCTCCTCTCTCCCCTCCACCCCCCTCTTCTCACGCCCCCTCCCCCCTTTTCCCATCCTTTCCTCTCTCCTCCACTTCCCTCCTCGTCCCTCCTCTTCCCTCCTCTTCTCTCCTATTCCCTCCTCTCTCCGCTCCTCTTGTCTCCTCTTCTCTCCTCTCCTCCGCGCTCCACCTCTCTCCTCTTGCGTGCGCTCCCCTCCACCATCTCTCCTCCACTCTCCTCTCTTCTTGCCTCCTCTACCCTCCTCTCCTCTCGTCACCCCTTTCCCCTCCTCTCTCCTCGTGTCCCCTTATTCCCTTTCGTCTCCCCTCCTTTCCCACCTCTCTTCCCCTCACCCCAGCGCTCCGCGCCTCTCCTCACCGCTGTGCTCCCCTCTCCTCCCCTCCCTTCTCCTCCACCCCCTCTCCTCCACCCACTATATTCGACTATCTGCTCCTCCCTCTCCTCTCCTCTCCGCTCCACTGCCCCCGTTCCCTTTCACTATCCTCCACCACCTCTCCCCCTCTCTCCTCTGCTCTCTTTTACTCTACTTTCCTCTCCACTCATCTCCGCTCCTCTCCATTCCTCCCCTTCCCTCTCCTTTCCTCTCCTCTCGTTTCCTTTCCTCTCCTCTCCTCTCCTCTCCTCTCCACTCATATCCGGTCATATCCTCTCATCTCCTTCCCTTCCCTCTCCTCTCCCTTCTGCTCTGCCCTCTTTTACTCTCCTCTCCACTTCTCTCCTCTCCTCTCCTTCCCTCTCCTCGCCTCGCCTCTCCTCGCCTCGCCTCTCCTCTCCTCTCCACTCCACTACTCTCCTCTCCTTCCCTCTCCTCGCCTCGCCTCTCATCTCCTCTCCTCTCCACTCCACTCCTCTCCTCTCCCCCTGCTCGCCTCTCCTCTCCTCTCCACTCCACTCCCATCCTTCCCTCCCCTCTCCTCTCCTCTCCTCTCATATCCTCTCCACTGCTCTGCTTTGCTCTCCTCTCCTTCCCCCTCCTTTCCTCTCCCATCCTCTCCTCTCCACTCCTCTCCTCTCCACTCCTCTCCACTCCACTCCTATCCGCTCCTCTCCTCTCCCCTCCTCTCCTTTCCACTCCTCACCTCTCCTATCCTCTCCTCTCGTCTCGTCTCCTCTTCTCTACTCTCCTCTTCTCTTCTCTTCTCTCCTCTCCTCTCCACTCCACTCCTCTCCACTCCACTCCACTCCCCTCTTCTCATATCCTCTCATATCCTCTCATATCCTCTCATATCCTCTCATATCCTCTCATATCCTCTTATATCCTCTCATATTCTCTCATATCCTTCCCTTCCCTCTCCTCTCCCCTCGCTCCTCTTGTCGCCTCTCCTGTCATATACTCTGCTCTCCCTTCCTCCCCACCACCTCACTACCTCCAACGCCACCTACTCTGAAGTCCGGAGTGTGTCGTGTTTTCTTATTTCCCTCCGCCCTCCCCACTTTTAAACTAGCACTTTGGGGGAGGAATTTAGTTGCCCGAAAGGCAATTTAACTCAAACGTAAAAGTGCCATAATATATTGACCAAAAAAACCAAACCCTTCGAAAGAAAGAGTATTTTCAACAACTTCCAGAGTATATCACAATTAGTGTGCGTTATAGTGCAGCATCTTTAATACGTTGCTCCGTTATTTATTTTACACATAATATCCATCCTGATCCTCAAATGCCATGGTATGCTTAATAAACTTCCAAAGTCATGAAATAATTAATTTAGTTAAAAATATCCCCCCCCGTTCAAATGCATTCATATTGCGAAATAAATCAATGTACTTGCTGAGGTTATAACATTTTAATGTGGTGTTACGGTGGAGGAAGCTTTCTGTCCACACACGCGCAAACTTCCACAACCAGGTAATTAATTCTGACCTAAAATTGAGTACAGGCCAATTTTCATTTGAAATGATGAAAACCCTGCCCTTCAGCTCGCCTTGCCTTTCGCTATTTGCTTCGGGTAATTCGGGAACACATTTTATAGGTGAGTTGTGGTTTTTGTGGGGGATTTCTGGGTGTTTTTTATTTTATATTTTATATTTTATTTTATTTATTTTATATTTTAGTCAAACAGTTGATTGCTTCCCCGGAGATGCCGACGTCAGAAATTGTGTGTCGGTCGGAATGGTGGAAGCGAGGAAGCCTGAGGGGTAGAGGGGGGTGATGAGGGGAGTCGGTGGAGAGGGAGGTGGAGAGGGAGGTGGAGAGGGAGGTCGGGGAGGGAGGTGGGCGAGAAAGGGAGGGGGAGATGGTGGAAGGAGGAGAGGGAGGGGACTGGGAGGTGGGGGAGGGAGGTGGGGGAAGGAGGTGGGCGAGAAAGGGAGGGGAGATGGTGGAAGGAGGAGAGGGGGGGAGTGGCAGGGAAGTTGCAGGGGAGATGGAGGGTGGAGGAGAGGAAGGGTCTGAGATAGGGAGAGAGACGTAGAGGGAGGGAGGAGAGAGCAATATGGAGGGAGGGATGCCGGGAGAGATAGGAGAGGAAGGGAGGAGGTGAGGGGAGGTGAAGGGGGGGGGGGGAGTGGCTATGAATTTCAGCCACTAGAACGTGGAAGGAACTGCAGTCGATGTGGTTGCGGGGGCAGCGGATGGATGGTTTGTTTGTTATTGTTTTGAATCCTAGCAACATCTAAGGTCATATCAGGACGAGTACCGAATTGTGACAGTGCACTCTCATGGCGAATTTTTAGTGCTGTCCCACTGGGAAACAAGGCCACTGAGACCATGAGCCAATTCCCCACATTGTGACAGGATCTTGATACTGGGCTAGTTTTACCGGTCCTTGTCCTGCCTCATTACTGCCGAGCGCCAGGCTAGTTAGTATACATGTTGTGAGTCATTGGTTTGACTCGGCTGGGAATTTAAATTCCCCACCTTCCGCATGGGAAGCCTACGCTCTACTGATTCAGCCACCGCGTCCGGTGGGGATGGATGGATGGATGAGGGAGAGAGGGTGGGGAAACTTTAGGTGGGAGGAAAGAGCGGGAGGGAGATGTGAAGTGTAACGCTGGAGGTGCTGAGTAGGGAGATGGGGGTCGGGCGGGGATTGGGGGAGGGGGGGTGTCAGGGGGTGGGGAAGGGACCAGCAACTGGGGGTGACTGAGGTTCACAGGGGCAGAGCAGATGAAGGGTGTTGATACAGTGGCACTCCCCGGTACTGGAGGACTCCTGGGATGTGAATCTGATGCTGGCCGGATACTGGAGGATTGAGCATCGTGACGTCAGGGGGGAGGCAAGCTTAAGTCCACACTGCCTCCCGAGTGTAAGTTACTGTAACTTAGTGTAAGCACAGCTCTTGGCTGACTTAAGGCCGCCTCAGGCCACCAGAGTTTCCAGACTGAGCCCGGCAATGGCGTCTGCCGCCCTCCGCCCGCCACCCGCCGCCAACCACTTGCCACCCACCGCCAGCTGCCCGCCACCAGCCACCTGCCACCCGCCACCCACCACCCGCTGCCAGCCACCCGCCACATGTCACCGGCCACCCACCACCTGCCACCCGCCACCAGCCACCCGCCACCTGCCACCTGCCACTTGCCGCCCGCCACCCACCACCTGCCACCTTCCGCCTGCTACCCTCCACCTGCCACCCGCCACCACCCACCAGCCACCTGCTGCCCACCACTCGCCACCCGCCACCCGCCACTCACCACCCGCCACCCACCATGCACAACACAATATATTCGGAGCGTTGTTATTTCAAATATCTCCAAACTTATCCATTTAAAACCATTACTTAAAATAAAGGTATGATAGACGAAAGCGACCAACCTGACGTATTTATCTGTTAAAATTGAACAAAAGTATCAAATAAAAAAATGACCTGAGTATGATATAGACATCAATAATAAGATGGATATAATGGATCATTCAATGTTTTCAACATGTTCACCTTCGTACAAAGAATACTACTTTTTCAGACCCCCCCTTCAAAGTAGCATAGATCAACCAACGCCTTACTACGGAACATAAAGACAAGAATATGAACGTTTTAAACATCAACATTTTATTAAATGATAAAGGTCTTCCTTGACCGACACCCCACCTTTACCCTGCTGTACGCTTTGTACGACTGTGGAAATGTTACAAACTGTGGATGGTCCCTAACTAGGGAAACGCATTGAAGCATTATATACTGCCATTGGGAGACCCTGTAGAACTGTATTCTGAAGATGACCGCTGTGATAAACTGATATTGATGGTGATGTGAGTGCAGTAATCGGTGGCAGTGGGGATCTCAAGTGCTACTTCTATTGAAGTGGAGCAGAGACGATACACAGAGGGCACAACGATGCATAGGGGGAACACCGGTACCTGGGGGGCACCAATAAATATCTAGAGGCACACTTATTCAACAGAGGGAGCATTGACATGTAGGACATGTGTGTGCACTGGTATCTAGCATGTACACTGATACATAGTGTGTACACTGATATATTCTATGTACACTGATGTATAGTGTGTACACTGATACACAGGTGGCGAACTAATACACAGGGGGCGCACTGATACACAGGGGATGCACTGGTACACATGGGGTGCACTGGTATCTAGCATGTGCACAGATATATGGTGTGTGTACACAGGGGGTGCACTGGTATCTAGCGTGTACACTGATATATAGCGGGTACATTTATATATAGTGTGGATACTGATATATAAGTAGTATATCATGAGTAATTATACTAGAAAATGTCAGCTATAACGACTCATGATATACTACTTATATTGAATGCATCCTGATACTCACGGGGAACACTGATGCACAGAGGGAGCAACGATATATAAGTAGTATATCATGAGTAATTATACCATAAAATTACATGTGTAATCACTCATGATATACTACTTATATTGAATGCATACTGATACACTGAGGGCACACTGGTAATAGATGCCGACTGTAGCTGTGAGTTACCTGGTATCCGCTGTGTTTACCTGGGAGAGTGCTTTCAAGCTAGTCAGTCTCTGAGGGCCGGCGTTGGCTTCAGTAGAGAAGTAAGGCTGGAGGAAGTCAGAGATACTGTTGATACTTCAGGGTGGGAGGCGGGGGGGGGGGGGCTGTGAGAGGGGGAGTACCAACATACATTGTTTGTTTGTTGTTGTTTTACGTCCTAGCAACATCTAAGGTCATATCAGGACGGGTACCGACTTGTGACAGTGCGCACTCATGGCGACTTTATAGTGTTGCCCCACTGGAATACCAGGGCACCAGCACCATGACCTGATATCCCACTCAGTCACATTATCCTGACACTGAGCCAACCAGTCCTTGTCCTATCCTAATAATGCTGAGCGCCGGGCTAGGAAGCAACAAGTATCAATTTCAAAGTCATTGGTTTGACTCGACCAGGGTTCGAACCCACGACCCCAGGATCTACCAACACGGGAGACGGACGCTCTAACTCATTCGGCCACCCTGTCTGGTCATAGAAGAAAAAGGCAAGGTCCTTCGGAGAGGCCAGCCGGACACATTGAACGGGCTGGGCTCTCTCTCCCCAGCCGTTGAAAATAAATAAACAAAAAAGAAAAGAAAATAGGAAAGAAGTTTTAGAACAAAGACAAAAAAGTGGAACTCTGCCCAAGTAAAATAACGCCTCCCAAAGTATATAAGAGATATTAATTTATCTCCCTGCAATGCTTCTATTATATTTCGCTGTACTTTTCAGCGTCCATTATTTGAACCCGGATTGACCTTTGCCTCGACAACTGCATTGATGAGCCATAACGCTGTCTGTCAGGATGTCTTGGCAAAACCAGTCGGCGACTCCTTAGTAGGCCTGGCCCGGCTGATAGCGGTGGGGAGTGTGCGTGCGTGGGTGGGTGGGTGTGGCGGGGGGATAGCCCTCTGGTCGGCGGCAAATATTGGCACAGCTGAGCTGTGAATGCGGACACTTCTTATCGCAGAAACACCGCGCCATCATCTTCCTTCGATGCGACACCAATGAGGGGTGGGTAGGGGGAGGGGAAGGGGGGGGGCGGGAGGTGGGGGTGGGGGGCAGACGCGGACATAATTCAGCGCGTCATAGCGGACGGCCGAATTGCTCTAATGGCCACCTGGGCAAATTATAAAGACTAAGAAAGAAAAGGCGGGAAAAAACGTATCACGCATCTTCACCCAATGAGGACACTCCACAGCACACACACATTCTCAGACACTCACAGGATCTTTACCTCTGGTTTGTTTTGTGTTATGTTGCTCCACACACCCCTGCAGATCTGATATATATATATATATATATATATATATATATATATATATATATATATATACAGTAAAACCTCTCTAAACCGACCGACCATGAGATCGACTTTAAGTGGTCCATTTAGGGAGGTGGTCGGTTAACAGAGTTATAATAGCCTTACAACGGTATTTTTAGGACTCACAAAAATCGATCGATATAGGGGAGTGGTCGATCTGTGAAGGGGTCGGTATAGAGAGGTTTTACTGTATATGCATCTCCTGGAAACATAAAGGCACTACGTCAATATGCGGGTTTAAATTTGTCATATTTGATATCAGTTCTATGATTGTAAGCTTACCTTTCATGTCTATAAATAGAATCCCATCTCTGGTGGGTGATCAAGAATGTGCAAGCATCCCCTCTGGTTGCCTCTTGCCTCTTGCCTCTTGCCTCTTGTATCTTGCCGCTTGCCTCTTGTCGCATACCTCTTGCCCCTTGCCTATTGCCTCTTGCCCCTTGCCCCTTGTCTCTTATCTCTTGCCTCTTGCCTCTTGCCTCTTTCCTATTTCCTATTTCGTATTCCTTCTTCCATCTCCGCTATTTCCTCTTGCCTTGCCCTAGCAACATCTACGTTCATATAGGATGGGTATCGCTGTCACCATGACCCGATATCCTACTCAGTCATATTATCCTGACACTGAGCCAACCAGTACTTGACCCTAGGCTAGCGCTCGGTATTACTTAATATGGCTTTTACATTCAAAGTGTTTTTCTTTTTAATATTCAGTTTCAGTGTCAATTTTGCAAGTCATTGGTTTGACTCGACCAGAATTGGAACTCCAACCTTCCGCATGGGAAGTCTCTGCTGTGCCGATTCGGCCACCGCGTCGGGTGTTAGAGGAGGGAGGGCAGAGAGCGACCCACCAGTTAGTGACACCCGACTCACCCCGCCCACCTCATTATCATATCTGATGTTTGCACTAAACCTGAGGTTTGACCTGGTTCTTTCTTTTTGTTGTAAATTATATTTTATTCAGTGAGTAATAATGAGGTTTGTTGTTATTGTTGTTTCCCACCCCCCTGCCCCTGTGCATTGGTCTGTCGGGCTGCTTGCTACATTACAGTCAGCGACATATATGATATAGTCAAAAGCTAAGATTCCTTATCGGCATGCGACATGTGAATGCGAATGTGGTATATGCGGCATAGATATATGCCAACCCCCAATAGCCAATGTTTACTTTTTGTGCTGGGGGATGGTTAAACAAATAAACACACCAAAAAAGTTACCCATAACATTTTTGGGGGTTTTTCCTCCAAATTTGTGAAGGAAGATCAAAGATAGTATTGTTTTCTATGGCAACCGCAGCAGTATTCGCATTTGCATTCGCACCGATCGGTCTATATGCGTCAATCGTTTGCCGCATTTGCATTCACATTCACGTTTGTATTCGCATTCGGACGTATGGAAGCACCACTATTCAATTACATGCTTTTCGATTTTTTGCCGCATTCGCATTCGCATGCGGCATACCGCGTATAAGGAATCTTAGCTTAAGAGAGTCTTACAGACACCTTACTGTGGAACAGGAATAGCACTGAGGTTCCACAACAATATCTGCGATAACCAGGTATAGATTGAGCATCTTCACCGATAACGCGTTATTGTGTTGGGAGAGGATTTGTGGTATTATAGTTGCAGTACTACACCTGAGTTACTCTATAGGTGCTTCTGCATGTTCCTGATCCTGCTCTGACCTTAATTGTTCATAGGATGTAAACCCCAACAAACAAGTTCACAATCATGCCGTGTGTCACTGTTCATATGGCTTTTACATTCCAATAACAATCAAGGACACATCAGTGCGGGTTCCTACCTGTTTCCTCACCAGAAATTCATCTCCTGTCCTAAATTCCTTTCTGTCACCATGGAAACATATTCAAAGTGTTTTTCTTTTTAATATTCAGTTTTTTTCCCCCCAAGAAGCATTGTGAAAACTAGAGAGAGAGACCAAGCGAGCAATCATGGTCATGTTCTTTTTTGTTTGTGGACTAGATTCGGTGGACGAATCAATTAGGTGCGTTAGCCTCCCATATAGAAGATGTTGAATTTGAATCCCGCGGCATGCCAGTTTGCGCATGTGTCAAAATCGAACAGCATCGTTACTAACCTTATAAATTTAATATAATGTTTTTGGTAAAGATGTTTTCTATATGTTTCTAGGTGGTGTGGTTTTAGAGATTTTTCACTTTTTCTGTATTTTCTGCATGAAGATTGCTCTCGACCATTGACAATGGCTTGAGTTTGATGGTACACACAGTGAAAAACATTAGTTTTATTCAAAATTAATAGAAATCAAGAACCCTAACCGTATAAATTTAATATAATCCGTTTGTTGGATATGTTTTCTGTATTTGTGCCAAGCGGTTTCTTTCTAGGTGGTGTAATTTGAGAGATATTTGACTTTTTCTGTATGAAGATTTGTTCACGGCTATTGACAATGCATTTGAATGTATGTGTACCTCGCAAACTGGCGTACCGCGGAAACTGCAACACCGGCCGAGACAAATAAAAGAATTGGCACACTTATTGCTACCTTGCCTGACCCATGGCATGAATAGGATCAGGCAAGAACTGGTTTGACCAGAAGCGGGATTATGTGACTGAGTGGGATGTTAGGTTATGCTATCCCAGTGACATGGCATCCCAGTGCGGCAACACTATACAGTCATCATCAGTGAGCACTGTCAAAAGTCGGTGGGTACCCGTCCGGATATGAGCTTAGACATTTCTAGGATGCTAAACCCCGAATACAGCAATAATCTTTTCGTCGTCGCCATTGACATACCTATGACTAAGGCTGATTAAGTGACCCCCATTCCCCGCCCCCCCCCCCCCACACACACACACTTTGCTCATTACTTCTTAAAGTTGCATAAGCCAATTGTTTTGAGTTTCTGCATTTTTCTGAGAAAAATATATTAAATTGATCGTTATAATCTCCCTCACTTTATTTCAAAGTAACTTATATTTTAAATGGCTAACTTTTGAGATATTTGAAGTGCAAACATTCAAAATTAATGTTGGCAGGCATGCCAAAACTCTGACACTATAGACTTGTGTAGTAACAAGTTCTGTTAAATTGACTTGGCATTCCCTTCAACACATGTTTAATAAGTGCATCAGTATCTAAGTTACATATCTACAATATAAATCTAGATGACTGTCTTTGTTTTGAAAATTTGATGCTTCATCAGACTATGCAACTGTAGTGGTCTGCACTGAACTCTCAGGCAAGGAGCTGCATAGACAGGTAGGCATGGGTAGTGTGTTGATATCAGGGAGCCTAGGTGGTGTAATGGTTAGCACACTGACCCGGAATGCAAAGAGATGTGGGTTCGAGGCCCGCTCTAGGCGCAATATTTCCCATTTTCACCACCCCCCACAACACTGGTGCCATGACCAGGATCCTGTACAAGCTACCCTGTGTATGTATATGCAAGTTCATTTCCGGTATGTCTGTAATTGTAAGCATTAAAAGACTTACAATTCCAGGAGGACGAGTGTAGTGGTCTGCACTGACCTCTCAGGCAAGGAGCCGCATAGACAGGTAGGCACGTATGGTGATATCAGGGAGCCTAGGTGGTATAGTGGTTAGCACACTGGCCCGGAATGCAAAGAGATGAGGGTTCGAGGCCCGCTCTAGGCGCAATATTTCCCATTTTCATCACTCCCTGCGACACACCTTTAAGCCGCCGTGTGCACTTCTTGATCGATACCAACACGAGGCACATTTTTGGGGGTAGATTAGTTGATTAAGCGGGGGAAATTTCAATCGTGGACGATTGGTCTTCCTCATTCCACTGCTCCTTGCCGATCGCCAGGCTAGGAAGCGACAAGTATCAATTTTTAAGTCAATAGTTTGACTCGACCAGGGTTCGAACCCACGATCTACAAGAATGGGAGATGGACGCTCAACTCATTCGGCCATCCCGTCTGGTTCTATTCTATTCTTGCCAGACGCCAGGGGGCGACACACTCTCTTACCCAACTCGATCGGCACAATATCCATTCAGCAGCCACAGACGCCACACTCTCGCCCCGGAGCCCCATAGCTAAATGACTAATGCCCGCTTCCGCCGCTGCCACTGCCACCTGTTGGCCACTCTGCGCACTACCCACCCACCCACACCCACACACATACACCACACACACGTCAATATGGCAGCTGTGACCCCGCTGGTACCAGCGTGATCTACGACGGCTCTGCTCTACTCGCCAAGCACAAACCCCCAATAGCCGATGTCTACATTTTGTGTTGTGGGATCGTTAAACAAACAAACACACCGACAACAAAAATTACTCGCCAAGCACAGACCCCGATCCCGCCCCCCTACGGCCCACACTCACTCACACACACACAAACACACACACACACACAGAGGCACAGACGCACATACGCAGAGGCAGTGTGAACACCAGGGACTGCGCTTGGGGAGTGACTGGGTGAAGGAGAGATTCCGCTTGGGGAGTGACAGGGGGAGTGATGGAGGTCAGGTTGGTGGGAGGGGGGGGGGCAGAGCGGGAGCCAGTGGCGGGGACTTCGATCACGTCCCAACGAGATGTGGCCGCTCGGCGGGACGCGGCGGCGTTATTTCCCATGGTGCAGCGCTTTGATGGACAGCAGGGCGGGTGATTTATTGGAGGAGAGTTGGACCGATATGGAGACGGGGAGGGTGTGAGGGTGTGAGGGTGTGAGGGTTTGGGAGGGTGGGAGGGTGGAGAAAGGAGGGGGCAGGCGGGAAGTGGGAATGTAGTGTGGTACGAGATATTGTATTTGTTTGTTTTGGGTGTTATGCCCTGGCAACATCTAAGGTCATTTCAGGATGGGCACTGACTTGTTTGTGACAGTGTGCACTCATGGTGAATTTATAGTACTGCCTGCCCCACTGGGCGACCAAGCCACTGGTACCATGACCTGGGTTCATAATCAGTCACATTATCCTGATACTGAACTAACCAGTCCTTGTCCTATCGTAGTTATATGTTGAGAGCCAGGCTATGTAGTGACAGGTTTCAATTTTGTAAGTCATCAGTTTGACTCGACTGGGATTCAAGCCCTTGACCTTCCACAAAGTAAGCCTGCACTGTACCGATTTGGATGTTTAGATCAATCAATCAATCAATAGTTCCATCCTCTAGTCGAGGGTTGGATGCAATGGTTCTCCACTTGTCCCGATGGTGTGCTGTTCTGATAGACTGTGAATAATTCAAGCCTGTCCACTGTGAAATAAACCATGATGTTCTTGGTCTCCCTCTCCCTCTGCTGCCATTCACATTCCCTACTACTACTAGTATTACACTGTTTAGATACAGTTGGTATGCAGGTATTGCAGGTATAGCAATACCTCAGGGAGTTTGACGCCCCTGCCTTGCAGAGTTGTAAACCACTGCCTTGTGGTACAGGTCCTTGACAGAACCGAAGGCTAAGGGAGCAAACCCTAAACAGAAAATGATGTCACTGTGGCAGCATTAAGGGCGGTTGATGTATGGAACTTCCAATATCTCCCGACCAGCCACTGCAGGGACAAATAGTTTTGCGCCTGTCTTGACATGTTCTTGCCGGTGTGAAACCTCTATTTGCTGCCCGAGAGAGTGACGCTGGTAACTTGCAAAAGCCAGCAGCACTTCAACACTTTTGCAGGCAGCTTTCATGAAATGTCGGCAGTCAAGTAATGAAAGCAGTCTTTGTCACATCGCGACCGACAGCATGATGATGATGATGATGAGATACAGTTGCATATTCCAATGGTTTTGAGGTTTACACCGAATTTCTTTTGATAATTTCAGTAGGTTTATTTAAATGATCTAATTTACCAGGTTGGGGAAACACCTGAAATGAGAGTCTGCTGGTACAATCTGTTCCGTAGACGTAATTCAGTATGGGATAACTCGAAGCATATATGCAGTTTGTATGGGGAAGTGCTGTGAGAGTGTAGAGACTGAGCGGATGGCCGCGCTTAATGACCCCCCCCCCCCTCTTCCCCTAAACCACAACACATTTCTCATGGGGAGGGGGATGGGGTGAGGGACGAGGGACAGATGACCAAGTTTGGAGTTGCTGGTGAGGAGTGGAAGGTGTGTGTGTGGGGGGGGGGGAGATGGCTGTATGGGGTGCGGACACTCCCACCCAGAAAGAACCGGCCACCCTTTGTTGGGAGTGGGTCAGTGGAAGAGTGTGTGTATGGTAGGGAGGCTAGGAGCTGGTGTTAGTGTCAGTGTGTGTGTGTGGGCGGGGGGGGGGGGAGCAAGGGAGCGGTAAGAACTTCCACCAGTCACAGATGTAATATAATCCAATGGATTGGCATCTGATTCAGTGTTGTTTCTACCATTGACTGCAGCTTCAGAGGTTTAAATAAATACATATTGTCGGCTGAGATTTAACCAGGCCTATGTCCACTTTCAGAAAAAGATATGTACACATAAAACCCATCTCAGAGTTAAGTTTGATGTCCCCAACCCACAGATCAATACATTTACCCCCCAAGACACTCACATACTCTTATATATTGAGGTGTGGGTTTGGAAAATAAAGCTTATCAACTCTAATATGAGCCTGTCTCAAAAGGTGCTAGCTCTTCATTTTTTGTGTCCATAGTAACGATTGACACAAACCAGCACAGAAACGGTTACACTGAAAACACAAGGACATTTGCTTCAAATCAATATGTATTCAATTGGGATTATGAAACGCCATGTAAAAAGCAAATCAGTTTATCCTGAGCAAATGCATAAGTAGATAGTGTGTTGATAGTTACTATGGACAAAGTTTTGTCCCATATTGCTTAGCACCTTTTGAGACAGTCTCATATAGGTTTCAAATACAAAACAATTCTGAAAGTGGCTATAGGCCTGGTTAATTCTCAGCCGACGATATATAAGCGGGGATCGGAGGGTCGGGAAGCTCTGCTGCCCCCCCCCCCCCCCACACACACAAAACTGCTGCAACCGGGTGAAGGGGGTGGGGGACGGTCGGGGTGGGGGTGATGGCAGCCACCACTCGCTCACCTCCAGCCTCACTGCACTCACTCCCCACTCACACCCGCACTTGTTGTCATCAGCCAATCTCCCCCCCCCCTCCTAACAAATATTGTAATTAAATCAAATACCACTTCCTACAACTCGCTTATCCGGTGCTAACTTTGGTCACTCACACCCTGCCCTAATTACTAACCATGGTAACCCCCACCCACCCATGTTTGCATGCAGCAGGGCCCCCCCCCCCCTCTGCTGCTCACCGGTGCATAGCACACTGTCCACTCTGTGTGTGTGGGGGGGGGGGCATGTGGTCGGGTGTGGGAAGCCTGATGAGGGGTTCAGTCAGGGAGATACCCACACACAGTGTGAACACACTCATTCTCACCCAATGTCACAAAGGCAGCAGTTACCATCATTAAGGGGTACTTTGCTAGAACACAAACACCAGATCATCTCCCTGATCACATCAATATAAAAGCTGCAAATGTTTTCTTTAATAAGAAAATAATGGTGTTCTCTGTGGCGGAGTGGTTAGAGTGTCTGACTTTTCTAGGTCGGACTCGTAATCTGAAGGTCAGTGGTTTGATTCCCTGTGGCCCCACCTCTGCCAATTTGGATTTCCACCACTGTGTATAACTTACAGCGTCATCAAAGGCCAGTTGCTCCCATACCATGTCTATGTGGTGTGGGAGGTTAAAAATCCCTTGGGTCGGTAAAAGTGTAGGCTCGGGCTTTCTATCGACAAACTGTCTAATGGTGAAAACAAGCCTATTCAGGCTTATCCATGATAGGCAGTATAAATCTTCAAGAGAAAGATCAAATCATTAATTTGCCAAGTTTAACACAATGACACTATGTGGCAATAGCATCAACAATCCTTCAATGTTTTACATGATATGCAATAGTTCATCCATAAATCATCTCCCTCCCTACAATGAAACCACCAAATGTGGCTGAGTGGGTACATGTGTGTGTGTGGGGGGGGGGGGCGGGGGCTGCATGGGGTACAAATCGGATATCCAGGTCGAGGGGTGTGTGTGGATGGTATGGAGGCTAGAAGCTGGTGTCCGTGTTAATGTGTGTGTGTCCAATACATCAGGGAGTTTGACACCCCTGCCCTGCAGAGTTGTAAACCACTGCCTTGTGGTACAGGTTCTTGACAGAACCAAAGGCTAAGGGACAAACTCTGAACAGAAAACCATGTCACTGTGGCAGGTTGATGTATGGAACTCCCAACATCTCCCGATCAGCCACTGCAGGGACAAATAGTTTTGCGCATGTCTGGACATGTTCTTGCCGGTTTGAGACCTCTATTTGCTCCCCGAGAGAGTGCCGCTGGTAACTTTCAAAAGCCAGCAGCACTTCAACACTTTTGCAGGCAGCTCTCATGAAACAGCGCCAAGAGAAACCTGAAGCTGAGAGAGCTAAATGGAGAGTGGCAGTCAAGTAATGAAAGCAGTCTTTGTTGCATCGCGACCGACAGCATGATGATGATGATGATGATGTGTGTGTGTGTGTGTGGATGGGGTGGGGGGAGGGATTAATGGAATCAGATGCCTTGGCATCTGATTCAGTGTTGCTTATACCCTTTCCATCAGCTTTGGTGGCATTAATGTTTGTGTGTGTTATGTGCAACTACTCTATCACCACCCCCACACATACACATACACAGCAGGAAGACAAGTCACATCAAAAATGTTCTCTGTGAGAGGTGGGCTTCTGTGTATCCATCATTGCATAAATGTGAAAGCTATAGATTAAGTCAGTGGAATGCATGGCATGTAAATATAATTACCATTGGAAAGCTTGATCATGGCGCTTATAATTATATTTCTTTTACAGTAAATATATAGAAACATTGAATGCTTGAAACTAGTACCTATAATTATGTTCCACTTAGTCATATTAAAACATCCGAAACTTAGAATGTTGGTCCCAAACGATCGCCCATTGTAATGACAAAAAAAAACTTTCTACACCGACAACTTCTCTAAATGGACCATTTGAAATCGGTCCCATGAATACATGTGCGTGGTCATTCTTCTGCAGACCGCAAAACTGTACGATTTGTAAGGGGAGGGGGATTATGGGTGAGGCATGGGTGTGAGGAGGGGTATGTATGTAGGTGGGAAGGGGGGTGAGATGCTGATGTCAGTGTCAGTGTGTGGGGATTGAGGGGCAGGGGGGTGAGGGGTGGAGCAGTAGAGCACTGGAGGAAGGACCAAGGCCCGCTTCAGGCTGCTTCTAACAACCGTCACCCCTCTACCCCCTCCCTCTCACACACACACAATGCTCCTACTGATTGTGTGTCACTGTCAGGGTGGCCATCACACCTTCTCGTGTTCCAGGTGCTCTGCCATAGTGCTTTGACACTCCACACACACACAGCCTGCCGCCAGGGTGGGTGTTGGGTAGTTGCAGGCTTGCAGGCTAAGATGTATGTATGCATGTATGAATGCATGCATGCATGCATGTATGGATGGGTGGTTGTATGTATGTGTATGTATGGATGTGTATTCATGTATGTATGGATATGTACACATACATGCATGTGTATGCATGCATATGAACCCCACCCCCATCATTCACCACCAAATTGTCCTCACAAATATAGTAAATAAATCAAATATCACTTCCTACATGTGTGTTCTTCAACCCCCTCATATGTGCTAAGTTTGCAAGCAGAGGTGGGGGGGAGGCCTATGTTGCTCACCTGTGCACTATGTGTGTGTTGGGGTGTGTGAGAGAGGCTGGGGTGGGGGTGGGGATGGGGGAAGGAGCATGCTCTCCGGTCCAGTCCGGGAGGGCTGACCAGGGGTTCAGTGACATACACACAACACACAGTGCGCACGCACTCGTTCTCTGCAATGTCCTGAAGCTGCAGTTGCCACATATAAGGCGTATTTTGCTTGAACACAATCACCAGATCTTCTCACTGATCACATAAATATATAACCAGCAGATGATTTCTTTAATGATATAAGTATTATTTGCCAGTTGAATAAAACCACAATGATATAAGATGTAATACATACAAATCCTTCTGTTTTAATGTAAATTCACTCCTTAATTACTTTTAAATGAAACACCAAATGTGGCTGATAGTCACTGAATTGGTGCAGCAGGTTTGCCTCGTTCTAGTGATATAAATATGTATTGCCAGTTAATATAGGTTCACTGGATATAGGTGATAATACATTTTCCTATAGTAAAGCCTACCAATTAGCATACTGGATTACATCAATGGTACAGATTGTACCAACATATTCTCATGTCAGGTGTTTCCCCAACCTGGGGTGAGGACAATGAGAAATATTGCACCTAGAATACCAGGATTCGAACCTACACCTCTTGCCATTATGGGGCTAGTGTTCTTTTTCTTGGTGATTTATACTGCCTATCATGGATAAGTCTGAATAGACTTGTTTTCACCATTAGACAGTTTGTCAATAGAAAGCCTGAGCCTACACTTTTACTGACCCAAGCGATTTTTAAGGTCCAACACCACATAGACATGGTATGAGAGCAACTGGCCTTTGATGATGCTTTAAGTTATACACAATGGTGGAAATCCAAATTGGCAGAGGTGGGGGCCTAGTGTGATAACTGTTTCACTGCCAAGGGTCCCTCAGGCAATCCATGCCTACCAGTCTATGTGGCTCTTTCCAGACTAATACACAAAGACTTCTGAGAGTGAGACAGTTGCAACTAGGGCACGTCCTGCTTTGAGGCAGACCTGTCCACTTACCAGGCTGCTCAGCCTGCTCCACCTGGCTGACATAGAAGCCATAAAGTCAACACGAGTGCGCACTATCGCAAATCAGTACCCATCCGGACATGGCCTTAGATGTTGCTCTGATGGAAAACAACACTTAAAGTAACCGAACCAACTTAACTGACCGCTAGGGGGCAGTGATTGAGTGGGGCGGGGAGGTAAGGGTTTAATGACCACTTCCGGTGCATAAACCTTCCATCGAAGTCACGTGGGATGACTGCCACCTTAGGATACTTACTACCTGTGATGTTAAAGGGCAGTGTATCCATAGAAACCAAGTGCACTACTTGAGGAACAGGTACTTTCACTCGATACTTAGAAGATAATAATATTAAAGGTCCACTAGTGTGATGGATCAGTTTGTATCCTCCTAGCGGGTATGGAATGAGTAACGATGCAGCATAGTTCCTTCAGTCTTCGGGGTCGTGACCTAGTTTATTCTGCCTAGATCTCAGAGTAGAAGTGAACTGCCACAGCGAGGCTGGATGACGAGGAACCTCCCTTGGGACTTGGTCACTAACAAGGGCTGGAATAGACTAGATCGCCATTCCAGCCGTGCGGTGCAGTGTGGGATACGTGGAAGAAAAACACACACCCCTCCATGAAGCACATGGCACCTGCTAAAACACTGGGTGTAGCTATGAAATGTTCTAGTTTCAGCTCATCTCAGCTCTTGTTTGAAACATAGAATACCAACTAAACAATATTTATATAATAAATTAAGATGTTAATGTTTTATCTAGCATTGTATTTTATCTAGCAATCTAATACCACCATCTTATACCACCCTCATTTAGATTTAGACAAATCTGGGCACTCAGACTAGTGTTAGAGCCATAGCCAGATTCAGTTTTACTAATTGTATTCATTATTTTATTTATATCCTATGGTTAATAACATGTGTTGGGCTAGGAAATGGGTAGGGTTAATCAAACAATGAGTATATATTTATTTGAAAAAAAGTTGTTGTTAACATATTTGACATTTTAATATTTAGAACAACAATTACTTATGTCTAAGCAATGGTGATGTAAACATCAGCCTGTAAAGTGACTGAAATTGTATGTTTCTTAGGTCAAAATGCTGAATTATGGAGAGTTGTATCTTAAACATATTCATTATATTATTATATTGCCTGCATCCATCCATGGTTGTGCCAAACTTTTATGTACTTTCATTAATTTTGAATAAAATTGTAGTTTTTCCCTATGCGTATCGACAAACTCAATGGCCGAGCGCCTTCGTTTTTCTCTCAAAGCCGTTTTCAGTACATACGCAGTCGGAATGGCGATCTCGTCTATTGATTCACTATCCATGCTGAACCGCTATTGTGCTGCCACCTGACGGTCCTTCTGACTTGGTAAGGGTCACTGTAGTCGAGAATTTCACCATGTGGGGGTAGTGGCACTCCATTGTGACTACAAAACTAGCATGTTCGAGAAAACTGCACCGCAAAAATTCTAATCAGATAGGCTTCAGCAAAAATAGGTTCCTTTAAATTGACTCAGTATTCACTTCTATGCAGCAACAAATGTTTAATAATCACACTGGAATCTTATTTGTTTGTTGTTGTTTTATGTCCTAGCAACATCTAAGGTCATATCAGGACGTGTACCGACTTGTGACAGTGCGCACTCATGGCAACTTTATAGTGCTGCCCCACTGGGAAATCAGGCTGCCGGCACCATGACCCAATGTACCACTCAGTCACATTATCCTGACATTGAGCTAACCAGTCCTTGCCCTATCCTATTAATGCCGAGCCCCAGGCTAGGAAGCGACAAGTACCAATTTTAAAGTCATTGGTTTGACTCGACCGGGAACCGAACTCCCGACCTTCCACACGCGAGGCCCACGCTCTACCGATTAGGCCACCGTGCCCGGTACTCTGGTATCTAGGTTTGACATGTAGAAATAAAGATTGATTAGTGTTTTCCTTTTGAAAATCTTACACATTCATGGGACATTCCAGCTTTAAGCTGCATCCATATAAGATCTCCGCGATTTCGCGGATTTCCACAATTTCTATTCACTGATTAACGTTCACAAAATCCCTAAGAATCAGAATATATATAACAACAATTGGTTAGTTTGAATCACGTTCTTATATGACCTTATATGTTACAAGAACATAAAACTTAACAAGAAAGTTTCTAAGTGCGGGCGATAATACAATCATAACAACGATAGCAGAAACCTGACTTCAGGCATTTTCACCACGATTGCCTGACATCGCTAAGTCTACGAAATAGAAATATAGCGAAATAGCGAATGGTAGACAGGAAGTGTGAACACTTATTTGTCTCTCATTTTTGCTTGAGTGCAAGTAAATATGCAACACAAGGAATAATTATTAGAATGTGGTGAATAAGGGGTCAAATTTCCCTGGATCATCAGCCCATGCTTTTTCTTATCTGTTCTTGAATGAATTTATTGACTCGGCATCAATAACATTGAGAAGATCGGTGTTTTCGCAGAAATTCACCATCGGTGTAATAATCTCAGCTTGATTTACGCAATATTAGCCGGAGACCACTTTCATCCCTGAGCTGTGAGCTAGTTGTAATTAAAGTAATGAGGTTCGCCTAGCTGGCCTTGATTTATAGATTCAATGCCGGCAGTGATCCATTTAGCATTACCCGTCGTCCGGAGTGTTTAATCACCACCCACTTCACTGAGGAAGAGATAGGGTTGATATGTGAGCATGGCTAAGCACATATTAAGCTCTTATTGTGATTTATAGAGTAATGGGCCTTCCTCGTTCGCCTGAAGAATATTGATCGAGCAAAGCTTAAACTAATTAATACACAACTATCGTAAGCCTAGGGTTAGGCACCACCTATTAGCGTAATAATTAAAGTGTAATAATTGGAGGGTTTTGCAAATGTCAATTGTTGGGTTTCTGCACAGCAACATTAATTTTGCAGGTTTTCACTTCAAATATCTCCAAGGATTAACCCTTCCAAAATGAAATGAAAGCTCTTCCAAGCTTATGTAAAATATATTATAAGAACCCAGCTAATATACTTATCTAAAATATAAAAAAATAATTAAAATGGCAGGATGTTTTGTATTGTTTGTTTGTTGTTTTACATCCTAGCAACATCTAAGCTCATATCAGGACGTGTTACAGTGTGCACTCATGGCAACTTTATAGTGCTACCACACTGGGAAACCAGGCCACCGGCACCATGACATGATATCCCACTCAGTCACATTATCCTTACATTGAGTGAACCAGTCCCTGCCCTATCCTAGTAATGCTGAGTGCCTGGCTAGGAAGTGACAAGTATCAATTTTCAAGTCATTGGTTTGACTCGACCAGGGTTCGAACACACGACCCCATGATCTACCAGCACGGGAGATGGGTGCTCTAACTCATTCGGCCATCCCGTCTGGTCAAAATGGCAGGAACTAAACATGGTTGGATTATGCAACTTTAACGCGGTGGCCTAATCAGTAAGATTGCAAACTTCCTATGCATAAGGTCCGCAGTTCGAATCCCAGCCACTTCAAACTCACAAGCTTGAGAAATCGAGTCATTGTGCAGGCAGCCTGGTCTCCCAGTGGGGCAGCACTATAAATTCACCATGAGTGCACCCTGTTACAAGTCGGTACCCATCCTGATATGATGTTAGATGTTGCCAGAACGTAAACCTCCCCCCAATACTATCCTAGTTATCTGTTTAGATATAGATGGTTGTTGAAATCTCTGGCCGGTTAATATATATTTTAGCCACATAGAACAAAATTAGATATATATTATATTGTGTTGTGTCAATATATCGGATTATGCTTAACACCGATGGGTGGTTGTTTCAGTTTTACGTCCTGTAAACATCGAAGGTCATATCAGGATGGGTACCGACTTGTGAGAGTGCGCACTCATGGCAACTTTATAGTGCTCCCCACTGGGAAACAGGCTGCCAGCACCATGACCTGATATTGCACTCAGTCACATTATCCTGACACCGAGCCAACCAGTCCTTGCCCTATATTAATAATGCTGAGCGCCTGGCTAGGAAGCGGCAAGTATCAAATTTGTAAGCATTTAGTTTGACTCGACTGTGAATTGAACTCCGGGCCTGAGTGTGGGGGGGGGGGGGGGGGGATATGTTCTACCGATTCGTCCACCGCGTTCGGTGCTTAACACAGAAGTACTCGGCCCCAAAGCCCGATATCGGGCAACAACTGCTTACTGAATTGTCCGCAAAAACTGTTCGCTAAAGACCCGGTACAAATCAATACTAGAAGACTGCGCCGTGTTTTGTGTGCATTCCGCCCAACCCCCGCATCCCAGAATGCAGTAGTACTAGTAGGGTGTGGTGCGCCCCCCCCCCTCCTAACCCCCTCCCCCCTTACCCCCTCCCCCCGCCCCACCACCACCACCACCACCCCTCGCCCTCCTGCTCCCGAGCCTTGATTTGCATTTCCCATTAAAACAAACCGAACCCTGTGAGTGACGTCAGACGCAGCTACCCCCCCCCCCCCCCCTACCCCCACTATTCCCCCCCCCCCACCCCACTCCGCCCCCCCCCACCCACATCCGGTCCCCACACACTCACACACTCACCACCACCTCGCTCCCTCTCACCCCCCCCCCCTCTCCGGCCCCGTCCAAACGCACCGGACGGGAGTCACTGTTTGACTACTAGTTCACCGAGAGCTTTCATCACTATAGAAGCAAATCTTTGGTGTGTTTTTTTTTTACAAGGGGGGGGGGGGGAGTCGGGTTTTTATATTTTAAATCACGGTACCCGGTACCGGATGTGGTTGGATAAAGTGGTTTAGGCGTCCGCTTCCAGGTAGGAGAACATCAACCTTTCTAAATCGAAACACTTAGCTACATGTTATCTGATATATCGAACTTAGCTTTTAGTTCATTAAAGGGGATGTCACATTATGACGCATCGTGGCAATGTATGCCGACGTATGTGATTTTTGCCAGCTATGTCAGGATACGTCGTTATGCATTACGTGTGCATTAGGTGTTCGTTGGTATACATCAATGTACATCAACGTTCGTCGAGATATGGCGTCAGGGGGTCGGAAAAGTTTTGTGCATACACAAAACTTTCAACGTACAACAACATTTGACAACATGTGGATTTTATGTTGGCCGTACGCTATGTATATGTTAGGCGTACATCGATGTACGATAGACAAACATCGTTTACTATGTTGCACCAGGTTGCCCTACATTAAAGGCAGTGGGAATGTAGTCCGCGTCCTGACAATGTATGGATAACGTATGTCTAATGTACATCTAAGATTTAGTGTTTCTCCAGAGTGTCTTGATGTATGTAACATATAAGGCGTAGTTCTGGCGATTGAATAACATATATAAAGTTCACCTGTGTTCTGTGAACTTGAGCGTAATTCAAGCGTTTTTCGCCCGGAAGCATGTTAGCCATACATTCGTCATATGTTGGCCATCCGCTATGTATACGGTATGCATACATCCAACTTTGCCCCCTGCACCGAAAAGTTAGACACTTCTCAACGTAAAAAACTGATTTTACACATTGGCCGCGCACTTGTGAGATGCGTCTTAATGTGACAGGGCCTTTACTGAGCATGCGTTGCTATATAGAATGGGGTACCACATCGATTTAATAGAACCTGTTAGGGCTGAAGCCTATGGTGTCAGAGCTTTGATGTGAATACCAACATTAAATGTGCATGTCTACACTTCAAATATCTCCGAAGTTAGCTATTTTAAATCGTAGTTACTTCAAGTTTAAATAAGACAGATTACTACAATCAACCTAATATATTTATCTATAATGTAAAAAAAGACAAAAGCATCGGACTATGCAATATTATGAACTACTAAAATACACTCGCCATCATTAAAATAGCATGCGCCTTAATTAATTAAATATCTTTAGTTCTATTCATTTCTTTGATTCCAGTGCGTGTCTAAGAAAACTGTCAACGAACAAGAACAGACAAAAAAGAGAACGCCCTATTTCCTTTGGATTTATCAGCCCTGGCCATCATCGACTGCATATTGGTGTCTTTGAAGTAGGGCCCATAGCTTTCTTGATTCTACTTGCTCTGGACGTTTGCTATCCGGGCCGCACTTCGTCCACACCTCTCTCTATCTCCTATCTGGCCATGCTCCTCCTTGATCATGTCTGAACAGAGTTCCAGCATTTCACTTTCTACTCTGTCCATGTCTTTGGCTCGCTGGCTGGTCACCATAGAGCAAAGAGACATGGTCCTTTGACTCAACTCTCGTCATTTCTCTCTCCTATACTCTACCCTTTCCTATACTCTACCCTTTTTTTTTCTTCTCCCGGGCTTACTCCTCCCCCTGATCAATGTAGTTATTTGCTTGGGTGGGGCCCTGTACCTTATCATTTCTCTCGCTTTGTTCTTGTTGCTGGAACCTGCTGGACCCACCTTTTCCCGTCCCTTACTCCTAAGCCCTTGCTGCTGTTACTGGATGCGAGTGCTCTGCTACAGTCAGACTGGAGTGATTCCGGGCCGCCCCAACCATTCGTCGTTTTGAATGTTGTAAAGACATGCCCAGCTTCTACAACCATCCGACCTGAAGGTTAATCTTCAACCAAAGATTGGACCGATTTATCGGAGCCTTTCTATGTTGCTGCAGTTTTGCAGCCGGTAACCATCGTAAGGTTACAAACCCCCCAAAAGCAAGCAAGCTTGCTCTGGTATGCGCGCGCATGTGTGTATACACATGTGTGCATATATGTGCGTGTGTCTGAGTGTATGTGAGTGTGTGTGTACGAAGCATGGATGGCTAGAGGTGTCTTTTACCGGACGCGGTGGTCGAATCGGTAGAGCGCATGCTTCCCGTGCGGAAGGTCGGGAGCTCGAATCCCACCAGTGACTTATAAAATTGATACTTGTCGCTACCTAGCCTGGCACTCAGCATTAATAGGATAGGGCAAGGACTGGTTTACTCAGTATCAGAATAATGTGACTGTGCGGGATATTAGGTCATAGTACCGGCAGCTTGGTCTCCAGTGGGGCAGCATTATAAAGTCACCATGAATGCACACCATCACAAGTTAGTGCATGTCCTGGTATGACATTAGGAATTGCTAGGAAATAAACCAACAGGGACTCATTAGCACAGTGCCAAGATAATGTGACTGTGTATGATAGCAGGCCATGGTGCCGGCGGCCTGGTCTCCAAGTGGGACAGCACTATAAAGTTGCCATGAGTGCGCACTGATACAATGCGGTACCTGTCCTGATATGACTTTAGATGTTAGTAGGATGTAAAAAACAACAAACATGAGGTGCATTTTTAAAGTTGCAAAGCCTGATAGGTTTGAAAGATCATGATAGGTCTGATAGGGACGAAAGATTATGGAGATTTCCGCGATGTTAACTGTACTGCAATCCCACAGCACTATCAATGTACACTAATACGTGTAGACCAATACTGTACTACAGCATACAGAACCATCAGCGTACGTCAATACCATACTGCACCCTGCAGCACTGTCAGCATAGGGATGGGTGAAATGGTGAAAACAAGCCTATTTCAGGCTTATCCATGATAGGCAGTATAAATCTTCAAAAAAAGGGTGATAATACAGTCACAACAAGGAGAGTGATACACTCTCCAAGGATAGTCTGTACTGA
Organism: Branchipolynoe longqiensis; assembly: GCA_030323885.1. Lineage (NCBI taxonomy): Eukaryota > Metazoa > Annelida > Polychaeta > Phyllodocida > Polynoidae > Branchipolynoe > Branchipolynoe longqiensis. The sequence goes on from CM059197.1 coordinate 36,093,677, forward strand.
CTGATCAGTGGAATGGTGCTAGGATAGTGCCAGGAGACTAGTGGATGAAACCTGACTTCCGGGGATGTTCCCGCGATTCCCTGACAATGCTAAGCCTACCGGAGAAAATCCGCATTTTCACGGAAATTAACCGAGGCTTATATTCGGCTATTTTTCGTGGAGACCACTTCCAACCCTGCATATTTGTTTCTAGACAAATATATTGAATTGAGTTAAGTTGAGCTTTATTCAACTACAGAAATGTGGTAAGTTTAGATTGATCTACCTTGCTTTAGTTTGAAGTAACTTTTATTATATAAAGCACTAATGTTGGTAGTATTTGGAGTGGATAGTTCAACATTACTTTTGGCGTTGAGACTGAATAGCGATATTCCAAAGTTCCGCTGGTCCATCAGGAAGGACCGAAGCTGGAACCCAGCTTGCCGTGTCACAGCTTCAGCTTAAATGGCGGAAGTTGCGGTTGGTGTCTCTCCCACCCCTATCCTTCTCTATAGGCCCTATTCTTTAAACTCACTTTGTGACACCATACGGAATGGCCGAATGAGTTAGAGCAGTCATCTCTTGTGTTGGTAGATCGTGGGATTGTGGGATCGAACACTGGTTGAGTCAAGCCATATATACTTGTCGCCATATATACTTGTCGCTTCCTAGCCAGGCACTCGGCATTAATACTAGGATAGGGCAAGGAGCAGTGGAATGAGTAATACCAATCGTCCACGATTGAAATTTCCCATGCATAATCAACTAATGTACCAAGACCAAACAAACAACAACACTTTTACCACAGACCTGCTGAGGACCAAACTTGGTAGATTATTCATTTCTAATGTGGTTTCGTAAATTTATCTTAGCAAATATTTTGCATTGGATGATGGACTACTTCAAGTATGTTCATTCACCACCTCCCACCTTCCGCTCATGTAAGCTGAAGCTGCGACCCGTGCGTGCTGGGTCGCAACTTCTGTCCTTTCTACAGAGACCAGCGGAACTCGGAAGGCACGTGTTGCTTGTTGTCCCCAGTAGGCTTCAGTGGTAACTGTTCTATTTCACTGACTTAGTATTCGCTTCTAGACAGTAACAAATGTTTAATAAAAAGAATTTTTTTTTTATTTAACGACGCCTCTAGAGCACATCGATTTTTATCATCTGCTATTGGACGTCAACCATATGGTCATTCTGACAAATTTCTTCAGACGAAACCTGCTGCCACAACATAGGCTACTCTTTCCGAAAAGCAGCAGGGTATCTTTTATATGCACTTTCCCACAGAAAGGACAGCATTAACCACAGCCTTTGATGACCCACTTGTGGACCACTGGTTGGAACGGAAAATAGCCCAAACTGCAAATGGATGCACTGAGCAGGATTCGATCGGATGACCCAAACCGTCACAGGTGGACACACTCTACTGCCTGAGCTACGTCCTGCTACAGATGTTTAATATGTGCACCATGTGGGGAATACTCTAGGCAAGTGCTAACGTTTCCTAAAATTTGATTCTCCCAGCGGGCAGCATTGAGCTCTATAGTAAGCCGGGGTCACTTTGAGGGGAGCACTCCAGGTGGAGCATCTATACATATTACATCCGAAGTGACGGGGCGGCGGCACGGACACCCCCCTTGGGCCATGTACCGAGCCATCTAACCGGCTCCCCTCCCTCCCCGGGCCGCCGCCTGCTCGCCCACCCTCCCTCCCTCCCTCCCAGGCCGGCCGCCTGCTCGTCCGCTCTCCCTCCCTCCCTGGCGGCTGTCATCCCCCGCTCCTCTCCGGCACCCTCCCCGACACAGTGCTGGGTCTCATCTCGCCCCCGAAGTGCTTCCAGCCACTCCACCAGCCGAGCTGCTCCGAACTGTTCCGAGGTGCTCCTAGCTATTGTGAGCTATTGCGAGCTATTGCGAGCTATTGCGAGCTATTGCGAGCTATTGCGAGCTATTGCGAGCTATTGCGAGCTATTGCGAGCTATTGCGAACTGCCTTCGGTTACTCATAGCTGCGCAGATCTGCTACGAGCCGCTCCGAGCTGTGCTGAACTGTTTCTGGTTGCTCCGAGTTGCTGCGAGATGCTCCCGAGTTGCTCCGAACTGCTCCAAGCGGCTCCGAGCTGTTATCTGCGGAGTTGGGGAGATGGGAATCCTGGAATGGCAGGGCGTTGTGTCCATAACTGGATAGTTATCTTGCAGAACACAATATAAGGATCCTTTATGAAGGTGGATAGCAAAGTGCATAGCAAGGTGCATTTCTGTCAGTATTGGATTTTTACATATATTTCCAATTCTTCAACTAGGTCTAATGCACTTGTGTTTATAGCGGTCATTAAAGCTGCATACTCTAATGAAAACAGCAACTTTTCTAAATCAAGATGCTAACCTAGATTTGATTCTATGTATCCAACTTAGATACTGGTGCACTCATTGCCATATATTGTTGCATAGAAGAATTCATCATCATCATCATGCTGTCGGTCGCGATGCGACAAAGACTGCTTTCATTACTTGACTGCCGCTCTCCATTTAGCTCTCTGCTGTGAGAGTGATGTCTTAATGTCTCTCAGCTTCAGGTTTCTCTTGATGGTATCCTTGAACCAGAGTCGAGGGCACCCTCTCTTTCTGTAACCAGAAGACAGTTGAGAGTAGAGGATCTGCTTTGGTAGCCTGTCTGATGACATCCTCATGAGGTGTCCAGTCTACCGGAGATTCTTTTTGATCAGAAGATCTTCCATAGCATTTCATGAAAGCTGCCTGCAAAAGTCTTGAAGTGCTGCTGGCTTTTGCAAGTTACCAGCGGCACTCTCTCGCGTAAACAGGTAAATGTGGTGAATCGGCTGATTGCATCAGGGAGCGTAACCAAATAAAGAAAGGTAGGTTATTGCGATCAACCTAATATAATTGCGTATAAGTGGCAGAAACTTAAAACCATGCCTTATGCAACATTAATGCTTTAGCCTTCCGTATGAAGCCTATGTTAGTCCTTAAGATAGATGCATAGAATAATGATATCAAGACCAGATGGGGTGGCCGAATGAGAAGAGCGTCCATCTCCTGTTTTGGGAGATCGTGAGATCCAAACACATGAGTTTGTTTGTTGGTTTGAATCCTGGTTGAGTCAAACCAATGACATCAAAATTGATACATGTCACTTCCTAGCCTGGCACTCTGCATTATTACGATAGGGCAAGCACTTGTTGGCTCAGTGTCAGGATAATGTGACTGAGTGGGATATCAGGTCATGGTGCAAGTGGCCTGATTTCCCAGTTGGGCAGCACTATAAAATTGCCATGAGTGCGCACTGTCACAAGTCGCTATGACCTTAGATGTTGCTAGGACGTAAAACAACCACAAACAAACTAATGATATCAATGGTGGTGATACAGTGGTAATTTAATTCGGTATTGCCTACAAACGTCATATTCAAACGAAATCTCATCCAGATATGACATTATGTTGCCAGGATGTAAAATTCCAATACCCAACCAACCAAACAAAATATGTAATCCAACGTACAGCTCAGGTTCTCGCCGACAGAATGGAGTGCTGGCTAGCTTCCTGTGTGGGGTCTTAGGGTTTCGAACCCCGGCCGAGTCAAACCAATTGATGGGGGCTTCACCTTTTCATCATATGGCAATGACTGGTTTTCTCAGCATCATGATAATGTGACTGAGTGGGTTATTGGAATATGGTGCCCGCCAACGACCCATATACATAAATGGGTGATATGCATTAGTGGTTATAATTCATATGATTACACAGAGGCGATGCATTTACTTATTTTCACACTGGGTAGGTTCAGCAAACCCTCCAACACATTCATTCCTTGTTCAGGATCCTGGTCATGGCACAAGTGTCATGGGATGTGTTTTGCCATTGAAAAAGATTGCGCATATGGCAGGATTCAAGCACACATTTAATGAAATTCCATGGCTAGCATTGTAACCATTAGACTATCTAAGGTCCCTGATGCAATCACCATATCCATGGATACCTGTCTATATAGCTTCTAGCCTGAGAGGTCAACGCAGATTGCTACAAATTATAGAGTCTACTATCCTATCTATAGGTGTTGTAGTCTCTACATCAGCCCGACTACCACGCTGTGGCGGGAGACACTACGTCGCACACCTATGCAGTTACACTGAATGGCGCTAGATGGCGGCAGGCTAGTCACTGGGCTACCCTCTACTGCATGTGGCTAGCTCACCCCCCACCCACCTATAGAGGTGACATGGGACCTGGCAAGCTAGGGGGTGGGTCAGTTGACTGTTGACGCCGTGGATAGCAGAGAGGTTTTGTAATACACCAGGTTGAAGCGTACTGAAACTAAATCTTGGTGTTCTTCCGTGAGTGCATGACAGTTTGGAAGACCATGGGCTATCACATATGTGATATATAACGAATTATGCGAGTATTAAGATACATAAGGGTTAATTATTATTATTATTTGTTATACTCTGTAAGACCAACACTGTACAGGTGGCTCCACCTTCCCTTCGAGCCTCCACCGGATGTAGACCAGTGTCAGTCGCACCGGAGGATTCTTTCTAAATGAAATCCCGTGGCTAGCATCCTAACCATTAGACTATCTAAGTTCCCTGTTGAAATCACCCTATCCATGGATACCTGTCTATATAGATTCTAGCCTGAGAGGTCAATGCAGACTGATACAAATGATAGAGTCTACTATCATATGTATATATATATAATCCAATCAGCCTGGAGATATGTGTCATGTGATCATAAAATGAGATCCTCGGGTGTCGTGCGTCCCTACTATGCCACGCCGTTACCCTTAAAAATAGCGTTATATTAAAAAATATGATAGCAATTTAAAATTAGGTTAGTATTAATATTATGTATAGTGGATGGTTGTATCGACAGGGGTATCCTTTTGAGTTATATCATTATTCAATGCTGCTGCTACAACAACAGTAAATGAGTACACTAATTGTTAGCTCTCTCAAAGGGGCTGTCCAGTTATACAGGGAAATGTTGCTTCATACAAGTGTAACATATTCCGATTCACAGCATTGGGGGGAATGCAAATGTTCTATTACTGATCGGGTATACGTGACCAAGCACATGTATGTATATATATATATAGGTGATTGTGGTGCCTGAGTGGGATGTAAATAGACATAGTGGTGCTGGCAGGGCTGTGTGTAACGGGCACTCAGGGCCTACCCCTACCCCTCTGCTAGGTAGGATCACCACACTCAGGCTCAAGGTTGGTGGTGGCCAGGGGAGCCACATAGCTTGGAGTTGGTGGGCAGATCACTGGTAACCATGGGAACCAGGAATGCTGGATCCCTATTGGTAGGGCCAAGAATGCTTGTTTCCGATTGGGTGAATAGGGTGGGGTGATACTCTACACTGAATCCATGTACCATATACATAATGAACTAGAGGGCTTGACTCTCTCTCTTCTTTCACACTTTATACTCTTCCTTTCTCTTTGTCTGTATTGATTTCACTATATCCTGCATACACAGCCACGGATTCGAGCTTTAGCCATTCTACAAAACTGGAGACCTAGTCTTTACACAAGGATTCCATACAGGGTATAGTCCTGGGGACCAGGAGGTCCGACCATACACCACCTTCAGCATTCATCTAGGTGATGGTTTTAAATGCAAGCGTAGTGAATATCAAGATGATATCTGTAGCTGTTTGTTGTTATTTGGAGCTTTATGTCCTAGTAACATCTCAAGTCATATCAGGATGGTTACCGACTTGTGACTGTGTGTACTCAAGGTGTCTTTATAGGAGACCAGGCCACCTGCACCATGACACCATATCCCACTCAGTCAAATTATCCTGATACTAAGCTAACTAGTCCTTGCCGTCGCATCACCCCGATGTCCCGCCTCCCCGCCCCGCTGCCCCGCCCCGCCGCCCCGCCCCGCCACCCCGCCCCGCTGCTCCGCTGTGCCGCCGCCCAGCTTCCCGCCGCACCGACGTCCTAGCTTCCCGCCGCCCCGCCCCACCACCCTGCCTCCCCCTGCTTGAACACATGTCATTCGAGCCACCCCTCTCAGTGCAGCCATCTGTTTGAGATGACACCCACCCTTTTAGAACACCTCGAGGCAAAGCCCCTTGTCCCCGCCCGTCTACTCTATCGGCAAGGGCCAGGCGCCGAGAAAAGGTGGCATTCTTAGCAGTGATGTATATTATTCAATGCTGCTGCCACGACAACACTATATGAGCACACTAATTGTTAAATCTTTCAAATAGGTTCTCCAGTAAAACACTGAAATGTTGCTGTATACAAGAATTCCATACAGGGGATATTCTTGGGGACTATATTCCACCCCGCCACCCTGTCACCCCACCGTCCCGGCACCCCGCCACCCGGCCATCCGTGCCGTCCATGCCGTCCCACCGCCCGGATGTCCCAGCTTCCCGCCGCCTGACTTCCCTGCCGCCCCACCACCCTTCCGCCCCGCTGCCCCGACGTCCAAGCTTCTCGCCGCCCCACCACCACGCCGCCCCGCCGCACTGCCTCTCCCTGCACACACACGTGCCATTCGAGCCGCCCCAATCATTGCAGCCATCTGTTTGAGATGACACCCGCCCTTTCAGAACAACTCGAGGCAAAGCCCCTCGTCCTGGCCGGTCTACTATATCGGCGAGGGCCAGGAGCCGAGAAAAGGTGGCATTCTTAGCAGTGATGTGCTCTTTTGAAGAACCCACCCTGCCCCCTTACAAAAATGGGTTTTTTAAATTAAGAAAAAATAAATGCTAACAAAAATAAAAGGCCACCACACAACCCTCACAGCAAAAGCAATTTTCAAAAAAAGACCACAAGAAACAAACAAACACCCCACCCCCAAAAAAGCAAAGAAAAACAACCAAAAAGCGCTACAACAACAAAATCCCACACCAAAAAGAATATAAATCCTGCAACAATCATGCATCTATTGTTCACAAAGCCACATCTCTTTTATGCACCCACTCACATGAAAAACAAAACACCTCAATACTAAATTAAGCAACGTCACTAGTGGAGAAATGTATAGCGTAACATCTGAGTTGCATCATGCGACGATACATCAAATTGTCTGCCTGACTTTAATTTGAAGCAACTTGTATTATTAGCCTGGATATATGTTTGGAGTTATTTTGAAGTGAAAAAGTGAAAAGATACGAAATTGAAGTTGCATAAGCTGATGGTTTTGAGTTAGTTTCTATTATTACTTTATTGATTGCTATAATCTACCTTACTTTATTGATCGCTATAATATACCTTACTTTATTGATCGCTATAATCTGCCATACTTTATTGATCGCTATAATCTAGCTTACTTTATTGATCGCTATGATCTACATTACTTTATTGATTGCCGTAATCTAGCTTACTTTATTGATCGCTATAATCTACATTACTTTATTGATTGCAATAATCTACCTCACTTTATTGATCACTATATTCTACCTTACATTATTGATTGCTATAATCTACCTCACTTTATTGATCATTATAATCTATCTTACTTCATTGCTCACTATATTCTGCCATACTTTATTGATTCCTATAATCTAGCTTACTTTATTGATCGCTATAATCTACCTCACTTTATTGATCACTATGATCTACCTTACTTTATTGATCGCTATCATGTACCTTACTTTATTGATTGCTATAATCTACCTCACTTTATTGATCACTATAATCTACCTTAATTTATTGCTCACTATAATCTGCCATACTTTATTGATCGCTATAATCTAGCTTACTTTATTGATCGCTATAATCTACCTCACTTTATTGATCACTATAATCTACCTCACTTTATTGATCACTATACTCTACCTTACTTTATTGATCGCTATCATGTACCTTACTTTATTGAACGCTATAATCTACCTTACTTTATTGATCGCTATAATCTCCCTTAATTTATTGATCGCTGTAATCTACCTTACTTTAGTTTGTAGTAACTTTGATTTAAAATAACTAACTTAGGATATATTTGAAGTTTAAGCATGCAAAATTAGTGTTGGCGTGCTTGTAAAAACTTCTACACCATAGTCTTCAATAGTAGCAGATTCTATTAAATTGACTTAGTATGCAATTTTAATATCGGCATGCACTCCGGCAGATTGGGCACCATAGCTTCACAGCAGTGACCTCGGGCTTTTTTTTGCGACGGGGGAGGGGGTAAATATGTTTATTCTGGTGAATAAGTCTTGTCACCGCTGAAGTACTGCTCTTAAAACCATTTTTCAATTCAGGGTTATTTACACCAAAATTAAATTATCTTTTAATATTCCTTCCATTTGGCAAAGGACTAGATGCAGAGGCCGAATCGGTAAGATCGCAGGCTTCCCGTGTGGAAGGTAGAGAGTTCGAATCTTGGCCGAGTTAAACCAATGACTTCAACAATTGATAATTGTCGCTACCCAGCATAGCACTGTGCATTTCTAGGATTGGGCAACAACTGGTTAGCTCAGTATAATGATAATGCGATTGAGTGGGATATTGGGTCATGGTCACAGTGGCGTTGTCTTTCAGTGGGGCAGTACTAAAAAGTTGCCATGACTGTGCACTGTTACAAGTCGGTACCAGTCCTGATATGACCTTAGATGTTGTCAACCAACTGTTTCCCGTCTTGATATGACCTTAGATGTTGCTAGGACGTAAAACAACAACAAGCAAACAAACCAACTGTTTCGGAATAAATATTTAGTGAATTCAAGTTGGCTATGTAGAATCAACACTAGGCAAGTATTTAAATAAAATAAAATTGTTTATAGATAATTTGTCGCCTTCATCAGACTTTATGCATCAGTAAACGTTCCAATTATTATATTCCCAAATGTAGTGAACAGAGAACACATGAAAACTCGCTGTTACTTGGTGCAGGGGTCTATAGTTGGCTAACACGTGCGCGTTCATGACTGCAGCCGAGCGCAAACGTCGTGACACCAGGGGGAGTCACGTGATCTATTAGAACCTCCCCCTGCACCACCACCACCAACACCACCACCTCCACCACTACCACTATCACCACCACAACTATCACCACCCTACCACCGTCACTGCCACCACCATCACCACCATCACCACCACCATCGCAACCACCACCAGTACCACCACCACCACTACCACCAGAACCACCATTACCACTACCACCACCACCACTACCACCACCACCACCACCACAACCACCACTACCATCACTATCACCACCATCACTATCACCACTATCACCACCACCACCACCACCACTACCCCCACTACCATCACTACCACCACCATCACCACCGCCACTACCACCATCACCATCATCCACCGCCACCACCACCACCACCACCTCCACCTCCTCACGCCCCGCGCCAATTCCTCCCTCCTCCCCCTCCTCCCCCTCCTCCACCTCCACCTCTTCCGCCTCCCCCTCCTCCTGCACCCCTCTCCACCCCTCCCCCCTCCTCCTCACCCCCCTCCATCCCTCCTCCACCTTCTCCTCATCTCCCTCCTCCTCCACCTCCCCATCTTCCTCCTCCCCCCTCCTCCATCCCCCCAGCCCTCCTCCCCCTCCTTCTCCTCCCGCTCCCCATCCTCCGCCTCCATCTCCTCCTCCACCCCCCCCCTATCACCCCCACCCCCCACTTCCCACCGGCAGCGCAGCTTGCTCAGCGTTCCTCGCACTCTTCCAGTCATTCTGGCCATCACTGCAGGCTTGCACTCCTCCTATCTCCTCATTCGTGGAGCTCTCCTCCGCCGGAAAGTGCATTAACAAATTAATGTGGTGTATGTCAGATTGCCGGCGTTCACACTGTATTGGACTTGTCTTTGCTCGGCGCTGACTTGGCTTTTCTGACGCTTCATTCTATCTGTGTGTATCTCTGTTTTGGTTGCGTCTTGGTTGTGTCTTGGTTGTGTCTTGGTTGTGTCTTGGTTGCATATTGGTTGCATCTTGGTTGTGTCTTAGTTGCATCTTGGTTGCATCTTAGTTGTGTCTTGGTTGTCTCATGGTTGCATCTTGGTTGCGTATTGGTTGCATCTTAGTTGCGTCTTTGTTGTGTATTGGTTGCATCTTGGTTGCATTTTGGTTACATCTTGGCTGCGTCTTGGTTGAATCATGGTTGCATTTTTGCTGTGTCTTGGTTGCATCTTAGTTGCATCTTGGTTGGATATTAGTTGTGTATCTGTTGGGATATGACCTCAGATTTTGCTAGGACGTAAAACAACAAACAAACAAACAGCAGTAAATGCTTAATAATTGTACCAGTATATAACTTGGATACGTTGGATTAAATCTTCAGTCACTGTTTTGGTTTTGGAATTTTGGTTTTGGTTTTGTTTGAAATGTTTGTTTTGTTTTAATGCTGTTATAGTAGAATGCACTGACCTTTCAGGCAAGGACCAACATAGCCAGATAGGCGTGGATAGAGTGATTGCATCGGGGAGCATAGGTAGTGTAATGGTTTACATGCTAGCCCTGGAATGACAAGGAGTGCAGGTTCAAAATCAGCTATAGGCAAAATATTTCCCACATTCATCACCACCATGGCACTGAGCAAGATGCTATACAAGCTATGCATGGTATGGTTCTTGGACCTACATATGTAACATATATCTAAAGCCCCTGTAACCCATCACCGGATTGGAGGAAACGGAAAGAAACCAAACAAAGTGCGTTGATAGTCCGGTTTGTGTGCATACAAGTTTTGAACATGCACAAAACTTGGAACGGATGTCGCCGGATTGACGTCTCACCCAGGAGGCTGTCACCTGGCTGTGTGCCGCTTTAAGCTTGGCCTGCCTCGTTCAAAGCCCGCTTAACGTATGGGGATGTTGTGTCTTGCACTAATCCTGATTCATCTCTTCGCACACCTGCACACTGTACAGTTCGCTGGTGTCAGTCGCCGAGTACCAGCACTTTGAGCCATGTATCACCAGCACCCAGCAGCCTCTGTTGTTTTGCCGTTGAGTTTTAAACCGACTAAGACAGCCTTCCTGTGTGGAAGGTCAGGAGTCTGAAAAACCGGCCGAGTCAAACCAATGACTTACTAAATTGATACTTGTTGCTACCTAGCCTGGTGCTTGGCATTACTAGGATAGGACAAGGACTGGTTAGCTCAGTATCAGGATTCTATGACCCAGTGGGATTGACAGCCATGGTGCTGGTGGCCTGGTCTCCTAGTGGGGTAGCACTGTCAAGTTGCCATGAATGCACACTGTCACAAGTTGGTACTCGTCCTGACCTTAGATGTTATTAGGCCATAACACTCCAAGAGACAAACAAACACAAACTGACTTCCTATAGCTTTCAGACGTTAGCCATTTTGAGTATTAGGAGCTGCAATTTAACTATCTTTGAAGACATAACCAGACAAACTCGAAGTAATATCTCGATAACAGTTGTTAACAGACCTGCAAGCCAGTCGGCTTTGTACTGGAATACCACAATAGAGGATGTGTTATCAACTCTATGTATAGGCCTGCATATATTTGGGTATGCAGTACATATATAATATATGATATAACTTATATAGATTGCATAGATTGTATAGATTTATAAATTGTATAGATTGTATAGATTGTACATATTGTACATATAGCTTGCATAGATTGAATATATTACAAAGATTGAATATATTGAATATATTGTATAGATTGTATAGATTGTATAAGTTGTTTAAATTGCATATATTGTACAGATTGTACAGATTATACACATCGTATATATCGTATATATTTATACATATTTGTACAGATTGTTGAAATTGTACAGATTGTACAAATTGAACAGATTGTACAGATCGTATGGATTGTATAGCGTATACAGTGTATGTAGTGCATATAGTGAATAGAGTCAATAGAGTCAATAGAGTCAATAGTTTGTATAGATTGCATATATTGTACAGATTGTTCAGATTGTACATATCGTATGGATTTGATAGATTGTATACAGTATATGCAGTGTATAGAGTGAATAGAGTGAACAGTTTGTGTAGATTGCATACATTGTACAGATTGTACATATTATACAGGTTGTATACATCGTATATATTTATACATATTTGTACAGATTGTCGAACTTGTGCAGATTGTTCAAATTGTACAAATTGTACAGGTGGTACAGATCGTATGGATTGTATAGAGTGCATACAGTGTATGCACTGTATAGAGTAAATATAGTGAATATAGTGAATAGTTAGTATATATTGCGTAGATTGCACATATTGCATATATTGCATAGATCGCGTAGATTGCATAGATTGCATAGATTGTATAGATTGTATAAATTGCATACATTGCATACATTGCATACATTGCATACAATGTATAGCCTGTGTAGAGTGTGTAGATTGTATAGATTGTATCGATTGCATAAATGTTATGGGTTGTATGGGTTGTATGGTCTGTATGGATTACATAGACTATATAGAATACAGTATACAGTATATGCATGTCTCCCACCACCCGCCTGCAGGTCTAGTAATACTCCCCTTTTTCCACTACTTTTTGTTCATTCACCATCTCTCCAAACTACTCATTGCAGGCACCTCATACATCCCTCCCGCGCCTGGTGCTGCCCCTGACGCCAACACCCAGCTCACACACATACACCCCCACCCTCTCACCCTACACCCCACCCTCACTACCCACCGCCTCCTACACACTCACACACACACTCACACACACATGCACCCAACCCTCTCACCCTACACCCCACCCTCACTACCCACTGCCTTCTATACACTCACACACGCACCCACTCACACACATATACCCCACCCTCACACCATACACCCTCTCTCACTACCTACCACCTCCTACACACTCACACAAGCACCCACTCACACACATACACCCCAACCTCTCACCCTACACCCCACCCTCACTACCCAACGCCTCCTACACACTCACACACACCCACTCACACACATACACCCCACCCTCACACCCTACACCCCACCCTCACTATCCACCACCTCCTACACACTCACACACACCCACTCACACACATACACCCCACCTTCACACCCTACACCACACCCTCTCTACCCAAAGCCTCCTACACACTCACACACACACTCACCACCTACCACCTCCTACACACTCACACAAGCACCCACTCACACACATACACCCCCACCCTCTCACCCTACACCCCACCCTCACTACCCAACGCCTCCTACACACTCACACACACACTCACACACATACACCCCACCCTCACTACCCACCCCATCCTACACTCACACACATACACCCCAGCCTCACACCCTACACCCCACCCTCAGTACCCACCCCATCATATCTACTCACACACGCACCCAGTCACACACATACACCCCACCCTCACACCCTACACCCCACCCTCACTACCCACCCCGTCATACCTACTCGCCCACTCACCGACACAGTCCAAACACGCAGTCCCCCACACACTCATACACAAACACCCACCCACACACACACACTCACGCACCTACATACACACATACCCATACCCACACATACATTTCATTCACAATGTGCCTTGCTCCTAATCCGTAGTCCCGACCCCGGTACTTGCACCGACTCTGGCACCGACCATGGCAATACCTTCGTCACTGACTCTGTCACTAGCTGTGTCATCACCCCCTTTCCCCGTTCCTCTCCCCCGAGCCCGTGCTCGTCCGCCGCCCTTTCCCCGGCCCCCGTCCCCTCCCCAGCCCCAGCCCCATCCCCGTCCCCGCTTCCTTCCCCAGCCCCCGTCCCCCGTCCCCCGTCCCCGGTCCCGTCCCCGGCCCCGGCCCCGGCCCAGTCCCCGCCTCCGTCCCCGTTCCGGTCCCCGTCCCCGTCCCCGTCCCCGTCCCCGTCCCCGTCCCCGGCCCCGGCCCTGTCCCCGGTCCCCGTCCCCAGCCCCAGCCCAGCCCCAGCCCAGCCCCCGTCCCCAGCCCCAGCCCCACCCCAAGCCCCGTCCTCCAAACCTCAGACCCCCAGGACCCGGACACGTACTCGTGCCAGCACCAGGCCGCATCCTCTCTCTCCACCCTGTCCTTAGCTCCTTCCTGCACCCGCCAGTCCAGACCTTAGCCGGCCACACCCCTAGCACCAGCGCTCTCAACCCCCCCCCCCCCTGCCTGCTGCCCCATGCCCCCTCCCGTCCCCCTACTTCTCCCCGTCCCCACTGCCCGTCCCGCCCCCTCCCCCCTCCCCTCCCGCTCCCCGTGGCTGCGGTCCTTCCGTCCGGAGGGCCCACTGCGCTGATGTAATTCTTCACGCTCGGTTCGTCGCACTTCCCGGCCATAAATCAACTTCCGGTCCGCCTCGTGCCACTGTGTGTTTGTACTGGACGGACCCTACCCTCCCTACTCGCACTACCCTCCCTACCCGTCCTACCCTCCATACGCGCCATACCCTCCATACCCACCATACCCTCCCTACCCCTCCTACCCTCCATACGCACCATACCCTCCCTACTCGCACTACCCTCCCTACCCATCCTACCCCCCATACACACCATACCCTCTATACCACCATACCCGCCCTACCCACCATACCCTCCCTACCCACCATACCCTCCCTACCCACCCTGCCCTCTCTACCCTCCTTATTCATACCCTCCCTACTCGCACTACCCTCCCTACCCGTCCTACCCTCCATATGCACCATACACTCCATACACACCATACCGACCCTACCCAACATACCCTCCCTACCAACCATACCCTCTCTACCCACCATACCCTCCCTACCCACCTTACCCTCTCTACCCTCCTTATTAATACCCTCCCTACCCTCCCTACCCACCCTACCCACCCTACCCTTCCTACCCTCCATACGCACCATACCCTCCATACACCATAGGCCTCATACCCCAGACCCTCCCTACCCACCATACCCTCCCTTCCCACTATACCCTCTCTACTCACCATACCCTCCCTAGCCACCCTACCCTCTCTACCCTCCTTACTCATAGCCTCCCTACCCACCCTACCCACCCTACCCGTCCTACCCTACATACGCACCATACCCTCCATACCCACCATACCCTGCCTACCAACCATACCCTCCCTACCCACCATTCCCTCCCTACCCATCATGCCCACCATACCCTCCCTACCCATGCTACACGCCTTAGCCGCCACCTAGCGGATGGGTTGATCGGCTTGTCCCCGAATACCATTATTTTAATCCAGCTCTCAAGATGATTTAGCGCAAATAATGCACAGGCCAATGTTGTGACCTTACTAAAAAAAGGTTCTATCTGACAAAGTGACTGAATTGGTGTTATGGATGTAAAAATGTTCTATCTACAAAAGGCTATCATGCAGTTACACAACTGTTTCTGAACTGGTATTTTTCACTGAGATATATTAAAACTAATATTGTTCTATCTGTTTTGCTATCATGCAGTTACACAGTTTCAGTCCTCATTATCTTGAAAGCACCATTTTCTCAGCTAGAACCTTTTTATAGTAAGGTCGCGCCATGTTAACTAATGAGGGTGTTCACAACAAGAGTACAAACTTAAGTATTGCAGTCTCGTATCACCACCAGCTGGCATTACACATACTGTAGAACCCGACCGAGCTGCATAAAACAACAAGAACAGTCTGTTAGCTTGATCCACAGTAAACATCTCACCAGTACCCTATACATATACAACAACGCTTTCAACAACGCTTTCAAAACGAGCCGGCACATGCCGCCAATGTCATCTACATGCCCACCTATGACATGTACTTTTGGTTGTTGGAGTTTTACATCCTGCCAACATCTAAGGTCATATCAGGATGGGTCCACACTCATGGTGCACACTCATGGTGACTTTATAGTGCTGCCCCACTCAGTCACATTATCCTGGCATTGAACAAACCAGTCCTTGCTATATCGTAATAATGCCGAGCGCCTGGCTAGGAAGCGACGAGTATCAATGCTTAAGTCATTGGTTTGACTCGATCAGCATTCGAATCCCACGATCTACCAAATTGGGAAACAGATACTCAGCTCATTTGGCCATCCCGTCTGGTAGGTGAAGAAGAAGGTGGAGACAGATGAATGAGGGTGACATAAGTAGACACAAGAAGAGGTTGATAGAGGCTTAATTTGCAGAAGACCGAAGAAGAGGTAAATTAACGAATAGGCTGACAAAGGAGAGGTTGACAGAAGAAGTCAGAAGAGGTTGACAGAAGCGGAGCATAAGTTGACAGAAGCGGAGGTTGACATAGACTGAGGTTGACCTAACCGGTGGTTGACAGAAGCAGAGGTTGACAGAAGCAGAGGTTGATCTAATCGGAGGTTGACAGAAGGAGAGGCTGACAGAAGCAGATGTTGACAGAAGAAGAGGTTGACAGGAGGAGAGATTGACAGAAGCAGAGGTTGACAGAGCAAGAGATTGACAGAAGCAGAGTTTGACAGGAGCAAAGGTTGACAGAAGCCGATGTTGACAGGTGCAGAGGTTGACAGGATCAGAGGTTGACAGAAGCAGAGGTTGACAGAAGAAGAGGTTGACAGAAGAAGATGTCGACAGAAGAAGAGGTTGAGAGAAGAAGAGGTTGAGAGAAGAAGAGGTTGACAGAACCAGAGGTTGACAGAAGAAGAGGTTGACAGAAGAAGTTGACAGAAGCAGATGTTGAAAGAGGCGGATGTGCACAAAAAAAGACAGAACTAGACAGGAGAAGCGGTAGACAAATAAAGTGGTTGACAGAAGAAGAAATAAGAAAAGGTTGACAAAGGGGACATAATTTGAGCTAACAAAGGAGGTAGCCAAAAGAAGAGGTAGATAAAGGAAGGGGTAGATAACAGAAGAGGTAGACAAAAGAAGAAGTAAGCAAAAGAAGAAGTATCCCAAAGAAGAGGTATCCCAAAGAAGAGGTGAACAAAAGAAGAGGTAAGCACACGAAGAGGTATCCCAGAGAAGAGGTACCCCAAAGAAGAGGTGAACAAAAGAAGAGGTAAGCAAAAGAAGTGGGTATCCCAAAGAAGAGGTGAACAAAAGAGCTAAGCAAAAGAAGAGGTATCCCAAAGGAGAGGTATCCCAAAGAAGAGGTACCCCAAAGAAGAGCTCAGCAAAAGAAGATGTAGACAAAAGAAGAGGTAGACAAACAAAAGAGTTAGAGAGAAGAAATGTACCGAAGAAGAGGTTGACAGAAGAGGTAGTCAGAATTTGACATATAAATAAAGACGAGGCATAAATATAATTAGCTATATATCTCTTCTTTTTTTTGCAAACAATATATTCACCAGGACATTTTGTTGTTGAGCGGCGACACGCTGGTTTTCCGGTCATATACATTGAATACACCCCCATCACACCAAAGTAGTTCTCAAAACGGCCGACCCCATTCTAAAACTGGCTTTGGTCAGGGTAGAACGTGGCTGCAAGACAATGTTGGGCATGCTCAAAGTTCTGGAGTAGCATTCCGTTCTAGCTCATCCATTCCATTCGTAAACAGACCGTAAAAAGTTGCTACTATGTCCATTCCGTTCGCACACAGTTTGAGCCCGTTCAGCATCATTTTCAAGAACGTAGTGGGAACTAGTTTGGTGTGATGGGGTATGGTTGTAGATGTGTAGTTCTGGAAGCATGTAGGTCTTTGACTCCAACATGTGGGAGCTAGTACGGTAATAGCAGCAGAATGGTGGGAGATCTCATTCTTAAGTCTAGACACCCCCCGCCCCTCCCCACCCCTTTCACACTTCTCTTACCAGGTTACTAAAGCCCCAGTCAGACTACGGCTTGCGACTAATTTAGACCAAAGAAGCCACAGTCACCGGTGACACCCAGACGTCGGCAACCATTGTTTTGGTCGGAATGACGTCACTGGTGAGCATGGGTTCTTTGGTGTACGGTGGTCGCAAAGTGGTTGCAAGCTGTCACTGTGTGACCTGGGTTTAAACAGTGATAAAGTGATGCTAGACCATCGTGATACCCTAGTCACACTATGCTTGCGACCACTTCGCGAACACCAAAATTGGATGTTCGCAAAACGGTTGCTAGTGGTCGCATAATGGTTGTAAATGGTCGCGAAATGGTCGCAAAGTAGTCCTTAGGTGGTCGCAGGTAGTCGCAAGTGGTCGCAAAATGGCTGCAAATAGTCGCAAGTGATCGCAATATGGTCGTAAGTGGTCGCATAATGGTCGCAAAATGATCCGCAGTGGTCACCGACTTCAAGGCGGCCATTTTGGTCGCAACAAGGTTGCAGATGCTGCACCCAAAACCTCCCTGTGACCAAAATGGTCACCGACGATTTTCATAGCTTGGCGACCAGTCGGCGACCAGTTAGCTTTATGGCCGCAAAGTAGTCACCAGTTGTTGGAAGCCGTAGTGTGACTAGGACATGAGCTACCACGGGTCAGCAGACGGTTGGTCAGTGGCTGTTGCCAACGTGGTGGAGGGGGGTGGGGGGCTGAGAGGGAGGGGCAGCCATTCAGACCAAGCTAACCGGTAAATGCTGTCGCTCACTCTCCAAGCCTATCCTCGGTTGAACAAATCACCCACAATACAGCAGTACAAGCACTACCCCCAGTGGTTGTGTACAGTAGCCAGAGCCTCTGCTGGGAGATAAAAAAGGCAATAATTTCTCTCGCCACAGCCGACCCGGCGACTACTGCCCGCCCCCCTCTCCCTTGCTCCCCCCCCCCCCCCCCACCAATCGGGCGTGCTTCCTGGGTTACTATTGCGACGCCGTAGTCAAACAAGTAATGCAGAGAGTAGCACAAAATAGTTAATTATCTCTGTAAGGATAGGAACTATTGCCTCTGGAAGGAATAATTGACAACTACTGGAGTTAATGGCATTCCGGGGGTTCTAAACCCGGAAGAGACATCGCTGTGCAGCCTTTGAACAAAATGAAAAATGAATTGGTGTTTTGGGGTGTTTTTGGTGGGTTTTTTTGTGGTTAGTACCACGTGACCCTGCCGAGTGGGGATGCCAGTGGGACTGGAGCAAAGCTATCTAGGCGTTTCCCCCGACCGGGTTTGTGTGGGCAATGAGGGTGCGAGCAGAATGGTGTTGGCCTTCGCCACAGCAGACGACAATCTGTTGCGAAATGCAACAATGGGGATCAAAGATATGCATCAGCGGGCACCAATAACCCATAGAGGACGCATGCGCACTGAATAGAACCGGAAGTGGGAAGCTGCCCAGTATATATATAGATATATATATACATATATATATACATATACATATATTCATATATATATATACATATATACATATATATATCCATATATATATACATACATGCATATATGTACGTGATGAATAACCTATTATGCAAGTATAAAGATTTGCAAGGTAATATTACTTATTATTATTATTGTTATCCTCCGTAAGATACAACACTGTACCGGTGGTGCCATCTCGCCCACCTCACCTCCCCCGGATGTTGACCAGTGTCAATTGTACTGTAGATCGATTTATATATATATATATATATATATTCATCTATGTATCTAATTGTGTGCACATGTTGGAGTGAAAGACAGAGACAACATTCCTTCAGTGTGTGTGGCGCGAGGGGGGTCCCACCCACCAATTACCCCAACAGCTTGGGGGGGGGGGAACTGCACCAATGTGCCGCGGAGGAATATATACACACATATACATACATATATATATAAAGTATATTATCCATCTTGGATTTATACTCATCTAATGCGTTATGCATCACATATATATATATATAGTAAAACAGATTATTCATCAGAACATATATTTTTCAGCACTGAGCCACTGGTCTTCCGGTGGTTTACGTTACATTGTAAATAGGTAGATCAGCGGGTACTTAGGTAGCGCATATTAGTATTATTAGTAGATTATGAAGGAGGTTAGTGTGTTAGTGGGTTAGCCATTATAAGTCCAGTTTTATGGGCTAAAATATGTAGTGCTTATATTGATAAAAAAAAAAGTAATTCCCAGCCATGCTATATTCACTGAATAATTAGTGTACAATATTTGTGTGGCATCCAGACACCACTGGTTACATCTGTGACGGAAATTTGTAATGTTATTTCTGAAGACATCAAATAATTTCTTTTTAAATTTAAGCACGCAAACATGTTAATAAATACTTCCTTTTAGATGTGGGAACTGCTTTGTTTGATATATAAATGCAATGCAAGATGTTAGTAAAGATCCAATCATGTTCCATTAGTCTTGTTACAAATGGCTAACTGTAAAATGGCCTTTCTTGGTACAAAAAGATTTCATAACTAAAAGGGCCAAAGTTGCACACGGTTTATATACATACATACCTACATACACTGATGCATACATACATACATACATACACACATACTCACACCCTTACAAGGCGGAAGTGTCCCCACATGACACCCGATGCCGTCGACTGACACTGACACTGACATCTGATATAAACCAAGCACACAGCATTGATCTAGGCCTGAAATGGATCTTCTTGGGTGCGAGTCATTCCTCTCCTTCCACCCCCACCCCCTCCACCATCCACCAATCCACCCTCTCCGACACCTCTCCCAACCGACCCTCATCCACACCCCTCCCACCCCTCCCACCCCTCCCCTCCCCCCATTCATCATCCCCTTCCCTCCTCCCTCCTCCCTACTCCCTCGACTCCCCATCACCTCCCCTCGCCCTCCCCCTCCCACTCCCATTGCCTGCCCCATCGCCCAATCCCGCCCACCATCCTCCGTACCCTTCTCCCCCCCCCCCTGTCCCTTCCGCCATCCTCCTCCCTCTTCCCTTCCCCCTCCCCCACTCGACTATCCTCTCAGTCTACCTAAGCGTTATCTTCCAAAAACACCAGTTGAAACTCCCTCTACTCCCCATCTCCCACCTACCACCTCCTCCCCCGCCCCCCACCTACCATCCACCTCGCCGACGACTCTCCTCCTTTCACCTTTTTCCCTCCTTCCACCTCCCCGTCCCTCCTTCCACCTCCTCAACCTCTCCTCCTAGCACTTCCCCTCCTACTACCCCTCTCCCCCTCCGGTCTCCCCCTCCTCCCCATCCACATTCCGCTCCTCTACCACTTCCGCGCCTTCCCCTACCCATCCTCCCTCTCCCCGTACACCCTCCCAACTCCTTCCCCTCCCTCCCACTCCTCCTAGCCTCCACCTCGCTCCTCCTCACCATCCTCAGCCTCCTCACCCTCCTCACCCTCCTCACCCTCCTCACCCTCCGCACCTTCCTCACCCTCCTCGCATCCTCCTTGCCACTCTTCCCTGCTCTCCGCCCTCCAAACCCTTTCCCCTCCCCCCACCCTTCCTCCTCCTCGCTCCTTCTCCCACCTCTTTATCGCCTGTCATTGCCGTCCTCCGCCCACCTTACCCCTTTTCCCCTTCTTCCCCTCTTCTCCCCTCCCCCTCCCTCGTCCCCCTCCCTCCTCCCCCTCCCTCCTCCCCCTCCTCTCCTCCTCCGCTCCTCCGCTCCTACCCTCCACCCCATCACCTCCTCCACACTCTTCCGTTTTCGCGCACCCTCCCCGGCCTCCTCGCTGCCTCTTCCCCCTTCCTCCTCCAACCTCCTCTCCTCCCCGTCCTGATCGCTCACTACTCACCCACTTCCACCTCCTCACTTCTCATCC
Source organism: Branchipolynoe longqiensis (assembly GCA_030323885.1). Classification (NCBI taxonomy): domain Eukaryota; kingdom Metazoa; phylum Annelida; class Polychaeta; order Phyllodocida; family Polynoidae; genus Branchipolynoe; species Branchipolynoe longqiensis. The sequence continues at coordinate 36,115,182 of CM059197.1, forward strand.
CCGCTCCTCCCACCTCTTTCCACATCCTCACACCTCCTCCTCCACTCCTCCCTTCCTCCCCGCAACCTCCTCCCCGCTCTTCCCTTCTCCCACACCCTCCCACCCTCCTTGTTCCATCTTCCCCCTCCCTCCTCCCTCTCCTCCCTCTCCTCCCATTACACCCTCCCCCTCTCCTCCACGCTCACTACTCCCCCACATCTACCTCCTGCCCGGCCTTCCCAAGCCTCCCACCTCCTCCGCGCCCCTCCAACCACATCCCCGCCCCTCCCACCTCCCCCCGCCTCTCCCACCTCCTCCACCTCCTCCCTATCCTCCCACTTTATCGTCGCTCCCTCCTCCCACCTCCTCCCCCTCCTTCAGGCTCACTACTCCCCCACGTCTACCTCCTCCCCGCCCCTCCCACCTCCTCCCACCTCCTCCTCCTCCCCTCCCCCTCCTCCCATCTCCTCCCCACCCCTGGCACCTCCCCCCACCTCCTCCCTCCCATCCCCCCCCCCTAACATCCCCACCTCCCCACCTTCCCACCTCCCCCCCATCCTGCCCATCTGTGACTCCCCAATCCCCGTTGCTGACATCCGGACCATGAACAACCGAACCGAACGCTGCACCGCCCGCCGACACTTCCGGCTGCAGATCCGCGCATGCGCCGCACACATATTCGACGGATATTCGACGCTCAAAGCTGCATAATCCGATGAAAGTATTGTAGTAGGCTGCCAGTGCCACATATACAGGTGGGTGTGGGTAGGGTGGTGACACCAGGGAGCCTATGTGGTGTAATGGTTAGCACACTGGACCGAAATGCAAGAGATGTGGATTCGATTCCAGCTCTAGGGACAGTATTTCCCATTTTCATCACCCTACCCCCGTGACAGTATCACATTTTTGAAGCCGAAGCACTCAACATAGATTTGATCCAACTTAGACACTGGGTGCACTTAATAAAAATGTTGTACAACTGTACAGAATGAATAGTAAATCAATCTAATAAAAAGCTGTCTCTACTGAATATATCCTATATTAAAAATGTAGTTCAAATGTGCAGAAGGAATATTAAGTCAATTTAATATTTGTTAAAGCTGTCACTATTGAATGAAGCCTATATTAAAATGTAGTTCAAATGTGCAGAAGGAATATTAAGTCAATTTAATATTGTTTAAAGCTGTCACTATTGAATGACGCCTATATTAAAATGTAGTTCAATTGTGCAGAAGGAATATTAAGTCAATTTAATTTTTATAAAGCTGTCACTATTGAATGAAGCCTACATTAAAAATGTAGTTCAACTGTACAGAAGGGATATTAAGTCAACTTAATAAAAAGCTGTCACTACTGAATAAAGCCTATATTAAAAATGTAGTTCAACTGTACAGAAGGAATATTAAGTCAACTTAATAAAAAGCTGTCACTACTCAATAAACCTATATTAAAAATTTAGTTCAAATGTACAGAAGGGAAAGGATTTCCGCGATTATTTTATGTTAACCGATTAACGTTACACAAAATGCTAAGGAAAACTGGGTTGTTTATTTGACAATTGGGTACTTTGGATGCCGCTCTTATATGACCTTATATGTTGTCAGAACATAAAAACCCAAAGAAGAATGAGTTAGGTATGAGCGATAATGGAGGCACAACAAGGATTGTTGAACCCTGACGTATGCGATTTTCGTGCGATTACCTGACAGTGCTAAGTCTATAGGGGGAAATCCGCGTTTTCATGGAAATTCACAGTAGGTGTAATAATCTTGGCTTGATTTCCGCGTTTTTTTGCCGGAGACCACTTTCATCCCGGAACATATAATGTCTGCGCATTGCCCCTTCAAATATTTCTAAGATTAATATTTAAAAATAAAAAGGACTTTAAACAAAAATAAATTATAGCATGTCACCCTTCCTAATATATGTCTGAGAAATATATGGCAGCAAATCAGAACCATCCAACTATGCAACTTCAAATAAATATGAGTTTGGCAGCCTGTTTTTCTGTGTGCGTACTGCCGCTTTGATCAATGAATGGATCGAGGGTTCGATTCTCTGATTGGTTCTGGCCAATGTTTGCTACATCAGATTGTGGATGGTTGGTTGGTTGTTGGAGTTTCACGTCTTGGCAACATCTAAGGTCATATCAGGAGGGGTACCAACTTGTGACAGTGCACACTCATGGCGACTTTATAGTACAGCCCCACTGGGAAATAAGGCTGCTGGCACCATGACCCGATATCCCACTTAATCACATTATCCTGACACTGAGCTAACCAGTCCTTGCCCTATCGTATTACTGTCGAGCTAATCAGGCAGGCTAGGAAGCAACAAGTACTAATTTTGAAGTCATTGGTTTGACTCGACCGGGAACCGAACTCCCGACCTTCCGCACGCGAGGCCCGCGCTCTACCGATTAGGCCACATGGCCGTGTCTGGGATTGTAGAAGTGTTGGTCCTGTTGGGCAGTGGGGTTTACCAACCATCCAGTGCGGTAACCTACCATAGTAGTCCGAACTGACCTCTCAGGCAAGGAGCCATAAAGACAGTTAGGTATGGATAGGGTGATTGCATCAGGGTGCCTAGATAGTGTAATGGTTAGCATGTTAGCCGCGGAATGGCATGAAGTGTGGGTTAGCATTCTGCTCTAGGCACAATGTTCCCCATTTACATCACCCCCATGACACTGGTGCCATGACCAGTATCCAGTACAAGTTATGCACTGTGTTGTTATTGGTGTTGAACTTACCCTGTGCATGTATGTGCATTGCCTGGATGTTTGTAATACTAAACATTGAATGACTTATGGATGTAAATAATTGAAAAGACTCATGATTCCAAGGGGTTGTGTGTAGTAATCTACACAGACCTATTAGGAAAGCAGCCAGCCACATAGACAGGTAGATTTGGGTAGCGTGATTGCATCAGGGAGCCTAGATGGTCTAATGGTTAGCATGCTAGGCCTGGAATGGCAAGAAATGTGGGCTCGAAAGTTGGTCTAGGCGCAATAATTCCCGCTTGCATCACCGATCACCAGCTGGACAGCCCATGAGAGCCAACCCTGAAATAAAAAAAAACAGATAACATGTACTCCAAACATAAGTCGACCACCTAATACGTACAAGCCTATAATATGTAAATAAAGTAGGCTAGTCTAGAATTAAATAGACACAAAAAGTGGAAAACTCTTCCCAAGAAAACACTAAAAACACTAACATAGATCGCTAACCGCAAAACCTAGCTTTAAGAAACACAGAACTATAACTGCCCAGCATTCAAAACAAGCTTGATCATCCGAACTTACATGCTATGGACAGCGTAAACAACCCATCAAATAAAAAGAAAAAAGAACCAAAAGAAAAAAGAAGAAAAGTGCATTCCGGGCAATTCAAATCCTGCTTGCACACAGGAGAGTTCCGGCCCTGCACGACTGCGTCGTCTCGTTTTGAAAGCGCTGTTGTATATGTATAGGGTACTGACCTGACATTTACTGTGGATCAAGCTAACGTACTGTTCTTGTTCGTTTTATGCAGGTTGCCGGTCGGATTCTACTATTGCTGGTACTTGTGGGCGTTTCTGCACGAGGTAAGAATATCAGATATATTATAAGGGGCCTATATAAAATACGTCACCCTTATTTTTCTTGTATTTTCACAAACTCCGCTGCCTCCTTTCCCCGCTCTCATCATGTTAAATCCAGAGTGAGAAGCATATCAATTATATATTACATATATTATGTATATTATACATATCATAGATATTATATAGTATATATTCTGTATTTTATATATATCGTATAAATTATATATATCATATGAATATATATATTGGATATATTATATATTGTATATGTTTATTTATAGTGTATATATTGTACATATTGCATATATCGTTTGTACATATAAGATATGGTGTGTATGCTGTATATATTATGTATTCAGGTATACCTTGTATATGTATATATATTGTATATATTGTACATATTGCATATATTGTATGAAGTTATAATATATACTGTAAATGCTGTATATATTATGTATTCTGGTATACCTTGTGTATGGATATATATTGTATATATTGTACATATTGCATATATCGTATGAAGTTATAATATATACTGTATATGCTGTATATATTATGTATTCTGGTATACCTTGTGTATGGATATGTATTGTATATATTGTATATATTGCATATATTGTATGTACTTATATATTGTATATATTATGTATTATGTTATACCTCGTATGTGTATGTGTATCTTGTACGTATTGCACATGACAAAACTGAACAGAGCATCCTCACCACATGTGATAGGCTCTGATGGTGGAGTCTCTGACTTGGCGTGAGCATATCGCTCAAACACTGTAATCGAATCTAATATCGTATGTACATATATACTGTATATACTGTATATATTATGCATATTGTTATATACTATATATGTTGTTATACTGTTATATATTGTATCACCATGTTAAATCTCGAGTGATAAGAATATATACATTATATATATGTTATGTATGTAATAGATATTATAGATAGTATGGATATTATATATATTATATATTATATATTGCTTGTGATGTATCACGCATTATTCTTATACGAGTATAAATGCTGAGGGAACATGTATACTTTGCTACTTCCTCCATCGGCGCATTCGTGGAGTGCCCCCCACCGCCACCTGCAGGGGAGTATATATTGTATATGTTATATATTGCATATATTATATATAGCGTATGTATTATATATTATATGATTATATATTGCATATGTTATATATATTGTATATATTATATATTGAATAGGTATTATATATTATATGTATTGTATATATTGTACATATTGTATATATATCATATGTACTTATATTATGTATGTAGTATATATTGTATATACTTATGTCCTTATATACTTATATACAGCATATATTGTATATATTATGTATACTGTTATCTACTGTATATATTGTGTATATTATACATATAGAGAGTCAATTGATTATACAAGTATAGATGGTTGGAGGTAGAAGTCAATAGTTGGGGATATTTGATATTGGCCGAATGCGGTCACTGCTGGCCTGATATGTATTTGGTCATGTGACTTGGTTATAGACCTATTTCATGTGACGTCAGAACGGGTATCTAGGTCAGTGCCTGTGGCTTTTGGCTGCAGGACGACACACTGACACACTGCAAACTCAATGGCTATGAGCAATCTTCATAGAGAAAAGGTGAAATATCTCTAAAACCACACCACTTAGAAAGAAACTGCTTGGTAGGTACACATATAGAAAACATATTCAACGAATAGATTATATAAAATTTATACAGTTAGGATTGTGCATTTCTATTAATTTTGAATAAAATAAACGTTTTGCACTGTGCATACTGGCACACTCAATGCATTGTCAATAGCCGTGGGCAATCTTCATACAGAAAAAGTGAAATATCTCTAAAACCACACCACCTAGAGACAAACCGCTTGGTACACATATAGAAAACATATTCAACTAATATATTATATTAAATTCATGAGGTTAGGCTTCTGCATTTCTATCAATTTTGAATAAAATAAACGTTTTGCACTGCGCCTACCGGCAAACTCAGTGGCAGTGTGCATGCATTCTGCAGCCAAGCTGCGCGCACATACACAATGTTTACAAACATTGAAATAAGTCTATAGGCTAGAAATAGCACACTGAGCTGGTGTCTGCCTCAGTCGCCTTACAATCTTTGCTTTTCTCACCGCAATGACATTGATGTTAAGGCGATACCATACACCACTCTGGATGTATATATGTATCATTTGTGGCACTAGCACACAGAATGTGGAGAGAGGAGATGGGATAAATATTACTTTATTACCATGCATGAACCGGTCACGTGGTCCCGCTGGCCAATATGATTGGAGCAGCTCGGACACAGAAGGCTCCCCTTAAATAAAGCCATTAACTAAGTACTAGGGCAGATACTGACAGAGAAGACAATGCGACATTCTAATATGGTAATCAGGAGTGGCTCAATAGCGTGTTGGATAATCAGTTATTCACAGATGATGACATTTAACTCATTAATTGAATTGTTTCATTTTTAACTAATGAGCTCATACTTTAAAAAATTGTTCTCGAGTTGTATTTATTTTGTCTGATTGGTGTATTATATGTGCACCGGTGTCGCACTTTCCGCCGTCTGCCAGTTTCTGCGGTACGCACATGCATCACATCGCTTCTGCACATGCATCAAAATCGAACAGCATCATCACTAACCTTATAAATTTAATATAATGTTTTTGGTACCGATGTTTCCTATATGTGTACCAATCGATTTGTTTCTAGGTGGTGTGGTTTTAGATATATTTCACTTTTTCTGTATTTTCTGTATGAAGATTGCTCACGACCATTGACAATGCCTTGAGTTTGATGGTATGCACAGTGCAAAACGTTAGTTTTATTCAAAATTAATAGAAATCAAGAACCCTAACCTTATGAATTTGATATACTCTTTTCGGTAAAGATGTTTTTTATATGTGTACCAAGCGATTTGTTTCTAGGTGGTGTGGTTTTAGAGATATTTCTCTTTTTCTGTATGAAGATTGCTCACGGCCATTGACAATGCATTTGAGTGTAGGCGTACCGCAGAAACTGGGGGACGGCAGAAACTGCGACACCGGGTCAGGCAGGGGAGTAGGTGGTTGGTTGAGAAGAGGTGCAGTGTGATCAGCAGGGCGACGAGCAGTGACCAGCATGTACTGGTCAGAATGAGAACACATGCAGTGGGGGGAATGGTGGCCAGGGATTGGCTCAGTAAGGTGTAGGGACCAGAAGGAGCGTGGCCCGTGATTGGGCGATGGCTTCAGGAGGAGGGAGTGTAGTGTGTGAGTGGCATGGTGACGGAGGCCTCCACCACAAGTGGCTGCCCTCCATGCCCCCCCCCCCCACCCCTAGCGGATGTAGCGGATGAGGGGGTGGGTGGAGGTCAGGGTATGTGTGCCCCAAACAATGACAGCAAATGAGCAATGACACCCAATGATTACCATTGAATTGCTATCTCACGGGACCAGTCTGAAGCCGGCTGTAACTGAGAGGCACCGGGCGGACTGGAGCAGGGTGGCGGAGTCTTACTGAACCTTGGTATCATGGAACCAGTAAGCGGCTGGCTCCAGCTTAGAGGCACCGGGCAGACTGGGGCGGCCAGTCAGAGTCTCACTGAACCCCAATATCAAGGGACCAGGCAGCCGACGGCTGCAGCTGAGAGGCACCAGGCAGACTGGGGCAGCCAGTCAGAGTCTCACTGAACCCCAATATCAAGGGACCAGGCAGCCGACGGCTGCAGCTGAGAGGCACCAGGCAGACTGGGGCAGCCAGTCAGAGTCTCACTGAACCCTGATATCAAGGGACCAGTCAGCAGCTAGCTGCAGCTGAGAGGCACCGGGTGGACTGGGGTGGCCAGTCAGAGTCTCACTGAACTCTGATATCAAGGGACCAGTCAGCAGCCAGCTGCAGCTGAGAGGCACCGGATAGACTGGGGTGGCCAGTCAGAGTCTCACTGAACACCGGTATCCAGGGACCAGGCAGCAGCCCCCTGCAGCTGGGAGGCACCGGGCAGACTGGGGCAGGGTAGCGGAGTCTTACTGAAACCCAGTATCAGGGAACCAGTCAGCGGCCGGCTGCAGCTGAGAGGCACCGGGCGGACTGGGGCGGCCAGTCAGAGACTCATTGAACCCCGATATCAAGGACCAGGCAGCAGCCGGCTGCAGCTGAGAGGCAGCGGGCAGACTGGGGCGGGGTGGCGGAGTCTTACTGAACCCCGGTCTCACACATTGATGGATCTATAAGGCGGGCCTAATCACACAAACCAGTGTTTATGGGCACGATCGATTTGCCGACTCGTGGCTGGGTGGGTGGCCCGATGACTGCGCCACCCCCACCCTACCCCCACCACCCCCACTCGACCGCCACCACCAGCCACCACCCGTACCACTCCCATCTCCCAGCCACGAGCCACCACCCACACCACACCCACCTCCCAGCCACCACCCTCTCAGACCCACCACCACCACCACCACCTCTACCTCAACATCACCACCACCACTACCTCCTCTACCTCAACATCCTCACTGCCGCCACCCTCACCCCAACATCACCCTCACCACACTACCACCTCAACATCACCACCACCGCCACCCTCACCCCGACCACCCTCACCCTCACCCCCCCACACCAACCTCACCCCACCACCACTCGACCACCACCACTATCTCCTCTACATCGACATCATCATCGCCGCCACCCTCACTCCACCATCACCCTCATCCCACTACCACCACCACTCACTACCACCCACTACCACCACCCCATCCCTTACCTCACTGCTGTCCCACCACCACCACCACCGCCACCGCCACCACCACCACCACCACCTCTACCTCAACATCACCACCACGACCACCCTCACCCCAACATCGCCTTTACCACACTACCATCTCTACATCACCACCACCGCCACCCTCACCCTGACCACCCTCACCCTCACCTTCACCCCAGCACCACTTTCACCCCCACCACCACCACTACCTCCTCTACCTCAACATCATCACCGTCGCCACCCTCCCTCCTCTATCACCCTTATCCCACTACCACCACCACTCACTACCACCCACTACCTCCACCCCCTCCCTTACCTCACTGCTGTCCCACCACCACCACCACCACCACCTCTACCTCAACATCACCACCACCACTACCTCCTCTACCTCAACATCATCATCGCCGCCACCCTCACCCCAACATCACCCTCACCACACTACCACCTCAACATCACCACCACCGCCACCCTCAACCCGACCACCCTCACCCTCACCCCCACCACCAACCTCACCCCACCACCACCCGACCACCACCACTACCTCCTCTACCTCAACATCCTCACCGTCGCTACCCTCCCTCCACCATCACCCTTATCCCACTACCACCACCAATCACTACCACCCACTACCTCCACCCCCTCCCTTACCTCACTGCTGTTCCACCACCACCACCACCACCTCTACCTCAACATCACCACCACCACTACCTCCTCTACCTCAACATCATCATCGCCGCCACCCTCACCCCAACATCACCCTCACCACACTACCACCTCAACATCACCACCACCGCCACCCTCAACCCGACCACCCTCACCCTAACCCCCATACCACCACCCTCACCCCACCACCACCCGACCACCACCACTACCTCCTCTACCTCAACATCATCACCGTCGCCACCCTCCCTCCACCATCACCCTTATCCCACTACCACCACCACTCACTACCACCCACTACCACCACCCCCTCCCTTACCTCACTGCTGTCCTACCACCACCAGCACCGCCACCGCCACCACCACCACCACCACCACCTCTACCTCAACATCACCACCACGACCACCCTCACCCCAACATCGCATTCACCACACTACCATCTCTACATCACCACCACCGCCACCCTCACCCTGACCACCCTCACCCTCACCTTCACCCCAGCACCACTTTCACCCCACCACCACCACTACCTCCTTTACCTCAACATCATCACCGTCGCCACCCTCCCTCCACCATCACCCTTATCCCACTACCACCACCACTCACTACCACCCACTACCACCACCCCCTCCCTTACCTCACTGCTGTCCCACCACCACCAGCACCGCCACCGCCACCACCACCCACCACCACCCACCCACCGCCACCACCACCACCACCACCCACCACCACCACCACCACCATCGCCACCGCCACCACCACCACCACCACCACCACCACCACCACCACCACCACCGCCACCACCATCGCCACCGCCACCACCACCACCACCACCACCACCACCGCGCCGCGGGCGCAAAAAGCTAAAAGCTACAAAGTAGTTCTCCGCCCTGCCGCCCCTCGGCGCTGCTCGTTGTGGCGGTATTGTCAAGCACGCCCCTCAGCCAGCAATGTAATGATGTGGGGAGGATGAGGGTGTATGTAGGGTGGGGTGGGGTGGCGGTGGGGGTGGGGGTGGGGGCGGGTAAGGAGGGTGCGTGAATGGATGCAGAATGAGTTACTTCTTAAATATAGCTTCCAACGTAGTTCATGCATAGGGAACTGTTCTGGTTAAGACAGGATTGCTTCTATGTTTGTATTGACGTCCTGGCAACACCTCAGGTCATATCAGGACGGGTACCAAATTGTGACAGTGGACATTTATGGCGACTACATAGTTCTGCCCCATAATTCAATACCCCACTCAGTCATGTTATGCGAATCCGAAACAAACCAGTCCTTGCCATAAGTTAGCTAGCGAGAAGTATAAATTTGTCATTCATTGTTTTGACTCGGCCGTGTGGCGTGCTCAGCCATGTACCGTGCTCAGCCGTGTGCATAGACTCAAACTCAAGGCATTGTCAATGGTCGTGAGTCACTACCCATATAAATTTAATATGATGTTTTTGGTAAAGATGTTTTCTATATGTGTACCAAGCGATTTGTTAGTAGGTGGTGTGGTTTTAGAGATATTTCACTTGTTCTGTATTTTCTGTATGAAGATCGCTCATGACCATTGACAATGCCTTGAGTTTGACGGTACGCGCAGTGCAAAACATTAGTTTTAATCAAAATTAATAGAAATCAAGAACCCTAGCCTTATAAATTTAATATAATCTTTTTGGTGAAGATGTTTTCTATATGTGTACCAAGCGATTTGTTAATAGATGGTGTGGTTTTAGAGATATTTCACTTGTTCTGGATTTTCTGTATGAAGATCGCTCATGATCATTGACAATGCTTTGAGTTTGAGTCTAATCACACGGCTGAGCACGGTACATGGCTGAGCACGCCACACCGGGACTCGAACCCACGATCTTCCGCCAAGTGTGTTCTTACCTACCCAGCCATCCCGCCCGGTCGCACTAAGACAGAGGAATGGGAGGACGATTCACATTCCGTATTGTGTGTCAAAAGGAAAGTAGGAAGGAAGGGAGGAGCGAGGTTGAGAATGAATTATATTTGACATATAGATTTTAAATGTATGTTTAACAGATGCATGACTAGTCGACTGTTCTTTGCAAGAGAGAAGTTTTAAATGTAGTTTCGAACTGATGCAATATTAGTGGACTATTCTTGTTAAAAGTGGGAGAGAGGCAGAGGTGGGGAGGAGGAGGGCTGGGGAATTAGATACAATATTCACCCACCCCCCCTGCACCCACACTAGACTATACAGCTCTGCCGGAGTAAGGGGCGGGGGGTGTGGAGGTGGGTGGGGGGAGGTGGTGCTCACTCACAATTCGTAGTGTGTGTCAGGAACCGGAAATGGAGCAATGTGAGTGAGGAGTGGGGGTGTGGGGGGGGGGGGTAGAGAAGGGAGGTTGTGAGAGGAGGGTGCGGTGGGTGAGTGGGTCGGGGGGTAGAGGAGGGAGGTTGTGAGAGGAGGGTGAGGTGGGTGGTGAGTGGGTGGGGGGGGTGGGGGTAGAGAAGGGAGGTTGTGAGAGGAGGGTGAGTGGGTGAGTGGGTCGGGGGGGTAGAGAAGGGAGGCTGTGAGAGGAGGGTGGGTGGGTGAGTGGGTCGGGGGGGTAGAGAAGGGAGGGTGTGAGAGGAGGGTGAGTGGGTGAGTGGGTCGGGGGGGGTAGAGAAGGGAGGTTGGTGAGAGGAGGGTGGAGTGGGTGGAGTGGGTCGGGGGGTAGAGAAGGGAGGTTGTGAGAGGAGGGTGAGTGGTGTGAGTGGGTCGGGGGGGTAGAGAAGGGAGGTTGTGAGAGGAGGGTGGGTGGATGAGTGGGTCGGGGGGGTAGAGAAGGGAGGTTGTGAGAGGAGGGTGGGTGGGTGAGTGGGTCGGGGGGTAGAGAAGGGAGGTTGTGAGAGGAGGGTGAGTGGGTGAGTGGGTCGGGGGGGTAGAGAAGGGAGGTTGTGAGAGGAGGGGTGAGTGGGTGAGTGGGTCGGGGGGATAGAGAAGGGAGGTTGTGAGAGGAGGGGGTGAGTGGGTGAGTGGGTCGGGGGGGGGTAGAGAAGGGAGGTTGTGAGAGGAGGGTGAGTGGGTGAGTGGGTCGGGGGGGGTAGAGAAGGGAGGTTGTGAGAGGAGGGTGGAGTGGGTGAGTGGGTCGGGGGGTAGAGAAGGGAGGGTTGTGAGAGGAGGTGGGTGGGTGAGTGGGTCGGGGGGGTAGAGAAGGGAGGTTGTGAGAGGAGGGTGAGTGGGTGAGTGGGTCGGGGGGGTAGAGAAGGGAGGTTGTGAGAGGAGGGTGAGTGGATGAGTGGGTCGGGGGGGGTAGAGAAGGGAGGTTGTGAGAGGAGGGTGAGTGGGTGAGTGGGTCGGGGGGTAGAGAAGGGAGGTTGTGAGAGGAGGGTGGGTGGGTGAGTGGGTCGGGGGGGGTAGAGAAGGGAGGTTGTGAGAGGAGGGTGAGTGGGTGAGTGGGTCGGGGGGTAGAGAAGGGATGTTGTGAGAGCAGGGTGAGTGGGTGAGTGGGTCGCGGGGTAGAAAAGGGATGTTGTGAGAGGAGGGTGAGTGGGTGAGTGGGTCGGGGGGGGGTAGAGAGAGGGAGGTTGTGAGAGGAGGGTGGGTGGATGAGTGGGTCGGTGGGTAGAGAAGGGAGGTTGTGAGAGGAGGGTGAGTGGGTGAGTGGGTCGGGGGGTAGAGAAGGGAGGTTGTGAGAGGAGGGTGAGTGGGTGAGTGGGTCGGAGGGTATAGAAGGGATGTTGTGAGAGGAGGGTGAGTGGGTGAGTGGGTCGGGGGGTAGAGAAGGGAGGTTGTGAGAGGAGGGTGAGTGGGTGAGTGGGTCGGGGGGTAGAGAAGGGATGTTGTGAGAGGAGGGTGAGTGGGTGAGTGGGTCGGGGGGGTAGAGAAGGGAGGTTGTGAGAGGAGGGTGGGTGGATGAGTGGGTTGGGGGGTAGAGAAGGGAGGTTGTGAGAGGAGGGTGAGTGGGTGAGTGGGTCGGGGAGTAGAGAAGGGAGGTTGTGAAAGGAGGGTGAGTGGGTGAGTGGGTCGGGGGGTAGAGAAGGGATGTTGTGAGAGGAGGGTGAGTGGGTTGGGGGGTAGAGAAGGATGTTGTGAGAGGAGGGTGAGAGGGTGAGTGGGTCGGGGGGTAGAGAAGGGAGGTTGTGAGAGGAGGGTGGGTGGATGAGTGGGTCGGGGGTGTAGAGAAGGGAGGTTGTGAGAGGAGGGTGAGTGGGGGTAGAGGAGGGAGGTTGTGAGAGGAGGGTGGGTGAGTGGATAGGTGGGTGTAGAGAATGGAGGTGGGGAGAGGAGGGTTGGTGAGTGGGTAGGTGGGTGTAGATGTGGGAGGTTGTGAGAGGACGGTGGGTGGGTGAGTGGGTGGGTGTAGAGGAGGTTGGTTGTGAGAGGAGGGTGGGTGGGTGAGTAGGTGAGAGTGTAGTAAAGGGACTATTAGCGGGGCGATTGGGTGTGTCTAATTACTGTCTGATGTAATTACATACGCATCTAAGGTCCATCAGTCATAATTGGATGTCTGTGATTCTTATCTGACGTCCACTGCTTCGGTCCGTGTTGGTTATCTTCATTAGGCTATTGTTGCAGACCTCCCTTCGCACAGTGGGCGTGGTAGTCATTTAGTTATGACGGAGAAGGCTGCCTGCATGGGGAGGATGTGAGCATAATCTCTCTCTGTCTCTCTCCCTTTCTCACTGTATCCGTCTATCTGTCTCTCTCTCTGTTCCTATATGCCTCACTATGTGTATATGTATCTCTCTGTCTCTCTGTCTCTCTCGCTTTCTCACTGTCTCTATCTCTCTCTCTGTTTCTATATTCCTCTCTGTGTATATCTGTGTCTCTCTGGCTCTCCCTGCCCCTCTCTGTCTATATCTGTATGCCACTGTGTATATGCCTCCATATCTCTCTATGTATATCCGTGTCTTAGTGTCTCTCTGTGTCTATATGTGTCAGTCTCTCTGTGTCTATCTATGTCTCTCAGTGTATCTATGTGTATATCTGTGTATCTTTGTGTCTCATTATTTCTGTGTCGCTGTGTGTATGTGTCTCTGTGTGTATGTGTGTCCCTGTGTGTCTCTCTGTTTGTGTGTCCATCTGTCTCTCTGTTCCTATGTGCCTTTCTATCTCTATGTGTCTATCTGTATATGTGTCTCTGTGTGTCTCTCTTGCGTCTCTCTCTGTGTATATGTGTATATGTGGCGCTGTGTGTCTCTCTGTGTATCTGGGTCTCCCTGTGTCTAGGTGTATCTGTGTCTATATGTGTCTCTATGTGTCTCTTGCTTCTGTCTTGTGTCTCTACGGGTCTCTCTGTGTATATGTATCTCTCAGTGTATCTCTGTGTAACTGTGTCTCTGTGTGTATGTGTCTCTCTGTGTATCTGTGTATCTCTGTGTATCTTTGTGTATCTGTGTCTCTCTGTGTCTTTCTCTGTCTCTCGTCGTCTGTGTCTCTCTGTATCTCTCTTGGGTCTCAATATGTGTCTCTGTGTATATGTGTGTCTCTGTTTATCTCTATGTATCTGTGTCTCTCTGTGTCTTTCTCTGTCTCTCGTTCTCTGTGTCTCTCTGTATCTCTCTTGGGTCTCAATGTGTGTCTATGTGCCTATGTGTCTCTCTCTGTCTCTGTGTCTCTCTGTGTATATGTGTCTCTGTGTGTGCCAACTCATTGTGAGAGAAGGGTGGGTCTCTGTATGTCTCTTTCTGTCTCTCTATGTCTCTATGTCTATATGTGTATGGCTGTGCCGTTCTGTGCCTTTATGTGTCTATATGTGGTCGGTGTATCTGTGTAACTGTCTTTCTCTGTCTCTCTCTGTCTCTCTTTGTATCTCTCTAACTCTCTCTCCTCTATCTGTCTCTCTGTGAGCTGGGCGGAGTGTTCTGAAATATTAACGACTCAGCAGACGTCAACTACAAGCATAACTCTTACTGCACGATTGCTATGTTAAGTACAGAATCGACACTGTGCATTCACTAATGGCGGTGAATACAGTGTGGGATACTATGTTCATTGCGTGTAGAATACAGTGCAGAATACCACATAGAATATTGTGGAGAATAGTGCAGAGACTACTGAACCTTGCTTGCCTAGAACAGTATGTACTGCGTGTGTAGACACTGCGTATTGCTTGAATAGAACATTGCCTGTTGATTGCAAAGAATACTGTGCACATATGCTTGTGTAGAATACATCATTTTGCATATGCTTGTTTAACCGTCGGGCTATTCCACCCCCGCTTAAGGCGAGCGTATGTGTTAATATAAATAATTGTTTCCATGTGAATGTCTTGTGCCTCCCGCCGCCGGTTGTCCGCCTCCCTGCCAGCTTTGCCCTTGGCTAGCAACGTTCTAGGTGGACAGTTTGACCGTGGGGCGGAAGGCCCTTAATTAAATAAGATTATAGAGCAATCAAAATAGCAATATGAAGTTGACCATAGCGGTTAATAATATAAGTCTGGAGAATAGTAAAGAATGCAAGGAACGTTCATGTCACTTCTTAGGAGCTCACCGTTTTATGCTTACCTCTTACTAACAGGATGAATTTAGCAATATAACGTATGTTATTAGTTAAATATGGTTCAGCAATATAATGTATATTATTAGTTAAATCCCCTCCCATATAATTAAGTTAAATAAGTTTTGAATTTCCATAATAAAGGCCTAAATCTCGGCTTAAACATCGGACCTTGCAAAAACACGTCCGATGGGTCTGGGTCCGAACGCCCGACCTCCTATCATTGCTCGGATAGTCACAATCAACATATCCAAGCAACGCTTTACAGCAGGGAACCCGGCCTCGCACATGTGGCAGTTGTGAGCTCGCAAATAATGGCAGCATAATGGCAAAATGCTAGCCCGCAAATAATCGGTTGAGTAGTCTCACCCACTTCACATGTATAGAATAATGTGTATTGCTTGTGTAGAATTGTGCACACTGCTTGAGTAGAACACTGCGTATTGCCTGTGTAGTGTCCTGCTTATTTTGTGCATAGAACACTGTGTATTGCTTACATGGGGCACTACAAATGGCTGCCTATAAATTCACACTGCTTGCATAGACTACTACTTACTGCTTGCAGAGCATACTACATTGTCCTTGCATAGAATACTACATAATATTTGCAAAGAATGCTATTGTTTTCATAGAAAACTACATATTGTTCGTATAGAATACTACATATTGTTTGCATTAGAATACTAGATATTTCTCTCTCATGCACTCTTTCTCTTGCTCTCTCACTCTCCCTCTTACTCTCGTTTTCTCACTCCTTTTCTTGCACCCTCTCACCCTCTGTCCCTCTCTCCCTCTCTCCCTCTCTTGCTCCCTCGCTATCGTTCTCTCACTCGCGCTCTCGCTCTCTCGCTCTCTCACTCCCTCGCTCCCTCGCTATCGCTCTCTCGCTTGCTCTCCCTATTGCTCTCTCGCTCTCGCTCTCGCTCTCTCGCTCTCGCTCTCTCGCTCTCTCTCTCACTCTCTCTCGTTCTCTCACTATCTCCCGTTCTTTTGCTCCGGTTCACCACCTCTCTCTTGCTCTCTCCATACCGGACTCAGGGCCCAAATCGGTAGAGCGCGGACTTCCCGTGTGGAAGGTTGGAAGTTCGAAACTCGGCCGGGTCAAACTAATGACTTTAAAAATTGAATCTTGTAGCTCAGCATTACGAGGATATGGCAAAGAATGGTTAGCTCAGTGTCAGGATAATGTGACTGAGTGGGAAATTGAGTCATAGTGCTGCCAGCCTGGTCTCCCAGTAGGGCAGCACTATTAAGTTGCCATGAGTGTACACTGTGATGTGTGATGTCCTTAGATGTTGCCAAGATATAAATACCCTAACTACCGTAACAAAACAAAATCAAACTCTCATTCTCTCTCTCTCTCATTCTCTTGCTCTCTCTCGGTCCCTCACACACATTCACCACATTTAACTTTGGTCGATTACACAGCGGTGCTTTATTACATTCCACTTGAATCGAACCAACTCAAAATCTCCTTCCTTCAACAATAATACCCTCATTATTCAAGCGGGCGAATTGATGATTCACATCCATTTAGGCACTAACCATCTCCCAGTTGTCGTCTGCCTGTGGAACGCCACAACTTTGGTCACGTAATTTACTATATTTGACTGAGGCCATTATATTATACAATAGATATAACATAAATTAAGTATAAAGTGGTTTCTCGATTTAGGCTATAAGTTCTTATTCTTGACAGTACTCACAAAACACAACGCAATAGTATATAATGTTATGGAGGAGAGTCTCGGGGGAGTGTGGTCTAGGTCGCGCTTCGGTAGTGATTTCCTGAGCGGCCACCTGGCGGATATTCATGGAACATTGATTACGAGTATCTGAATCACCTACTATTTTCCTGATCACTTAGTGTCTTTTTTATTTACTTAAATAGAAATTATATATATGTATATACAGACAAACCTCTAATTCGATTGACCATGGGACCGACTTTAAATGGTCCATTTAGGGGTGGGCGGGGGGGGGGGGTTTAGGGAGTTTAACAAAATCATTACAATGTTATTGTATGAGTGATCGTTTGGGGACCCAAATAAAGCGATCGATATAGGGGAGTGATCAATCTGTAGAGGTGGCCGGTTAGAGAGGTTTTACTGTATATATATATATATATTTGGATGTACATTTATATATTATTTTGTGAGCGATGAGTGAGGCAGTAGGCCAGCCAAGGTGTGTGTGGTGGGGACTCACTGGAGGCGCCACCAGTAATAATATGGAATCATTGCACGACGGGATGGCCGAATGAGTTAGATCGTCCATCTCCCATTTTGGTAGATCATGGGATCTTGGGTTCGAACCCTAGTCGAGTCAATCCAATTACTTAAAAAGTGATATTTGTCACTTCCTGGCCAGGCGCTCGACATTATTTTGTGTAAGCATTATATAGACAAGTGGTTGTGTATACATCTATTAATATGACTGCACACCGTTTACCCTCAGCTAAGTAAACACAGTGCATACCAGAAACAAAGAAGATGGAGGTCTATGGCTTATATATATATATATATATATATATATATCCCCTCTTGTAATGAGTGTAACTGAAACATCTGTTCTCTATTTAGCATACCCACGTGGTCTCCAATTCCCAGCACATTAGCTACATCCGGCTGGGCCGTAAATCAGTGTAAGTTCATTGCATTTTGATGGCGAATCCCAGCCTCATTAGTAGCGCCCTCTGGCGGGTTTGTTGTTATGAGCGCCACCAGGCGGCGCCTCCATCGCTCTCTCTCCAACACAGACATTATTCCCACGTTTCTACGACACCTTTTTTTGTGTGTGTTGTGTGTGTGTGTGTGGCCTTTCTTTTCATAATCATCCATGATGGATAGATGAATGGTCAGGCCCGTTTTGTAGGCTGATCCACCTCCTTAAATTTAAATATGTAAATTTTTCATTCGAATATTCAAGAATTGTCCAAGCCTGGTGCCCGTGTGAGATAATAAATATTCCGACTTCCATGATAAAGTGACTCCCCAGTAGGTGACTGCATATACTATTGGAGGGGTGCGGGACATGACTCAGGCTGTAGAGTGTCCACCTGTGAAGCTGTCGATCAACCGATCGATCCTTCTTATAGCCCTGTCACACTACGACGTATCTCGCCGGCGTGCCGCCAACGCACAAAATCACTTTTAATCATCGAGACAAACTTTTCGGCGTCAGCGCAACGTATTGGTAGCGTATTTTATCGCGCCGTCCTGATTTGACCTTAGATGTAGCTAGGACGTAACACAAGAACAAATTGTTTAAGCAACAGTTTGGCGCAACGTGTGGAATTACCCTCATGTGCGCGCGGCGTTAGTGGAAAAAAAGCATACATACCTCCAACGCGCTTCTAACGTATCTCGACGACCCCCTATAACATCGCCATAATATTGGCACCCGCGCGTTGTCGCGCGTTGTCGCACATCCAAACTTGCCGATACCCTGATGCGCCTCGCCGACCGTCGCCAACCGTCGCCGTCCATCAACGAAATCCAACGCGCGCCTAACGCGCGCATACTGCTTGCAGATGTCTTCCGACAGCACCATTAGTTGACACCTTTGCAGCTTGGGCTATTTTCTGTTCCAACTAGTGGTCCACAACTGGTTCATCAAATTATGTGGTAGGTGCTGTCCTGTCTGTGGGAAAGTGCATATAAAAGACCCCTTGCTGCTTATCGGAAAGAGTGGCCTATGTGGCAGCAGTGGGTTTCCTCCAAAGAAATATGTCAGAATGACCATATGTTTGACATCCAATAGCCGATGATAACAATCAATGTGCTCTAGAGGCGTCATTAAATAAAACAAGCTTTACCTTTCATGCCAGTGTGTGATAATAAATATTCCGACTGCCATAATAACGTGAATGCCCAGATTGCATATAACATTGGTCGCAATGGGTTGGGAACAGTGGAATGAGGAAGACTAATTGGGCTTGTGCAATGTACAGAGCATGGCGATTAGTCACCAG
Organism: Branchipolynoe longqiensis; assembly: GCA_030323885.1. Lineage (NCBI taxonomy): Eukaryota > Metazoa > Annelida > Polychaeta > Phyllodocida > Polynoidae > Branchipolynoe > Branchipolynoe longqiensis. Next base: position 36,134,605 of record CM059197.1, read on the forward strand.
ATGTGTGGTCGCGGAGGAGAACAGAAGTATAGGAGGCTGGTGGGGGTGGGGGGGGGGGGGGCACGGGGACAGAAACCGGACATGGTGACTGAATAGGTAGAGCGCAGGCTTCCCATGTGGAAGGTAGGGAATTTGAATACCCGACCGAGTCAAAGCAATGACTTATAAAATTGATATTTGTCATGACCTAGCTTGGCACTCGGCATTAATAGGATACAGCAAGGACTGGTTAGGTCAGTGTCAGGATGATGTAACTTTGTGGGTTATCGGGTCATGGTTCCGATGACCTGGTCTCCCAGTGGGGCAATATTGTCACCAAAAGTGTGCCCTGTCACAAATCGGTCCCTGTCATGATATGACCTGAGATGTTGCTAGGATGTAAAACGACAACAAACAGACAAGCAGAGCATCTTTTATTGTGCAAATTGTGTGTGGCTCGGAAACAGGACGCAGCGGGTTCTCCTCCGTCACACTTAGCCGTATTTGTCCTGATGATGACCTATTGTTTCTCAATGGAGCCCCCGTGCTCTCTATTGGGACACCCCGTATTTAGACAAGGCGCAAAGTTCAGCAAAATGGCAATGTCGGTTGGACAGGTTTCACGACAAAACAATGGCCGCTCTGTCTCTTTGTTGTTGGTGTTGTTGCTGAATTCGTTATTCTTGAATTTCTGACATCTGTTTTACATGATTATATTAATATTGATATTAATGATAATCAAAATCTACTTCATTTTCGTTTGAAGTAGCTCTTTAAAATTGGTCCTATTGTTGTTGAATTCGTTGTTTTTGAGTTTCTATCATCTGTTTTAGATGAATATATTAATATTGATATTAATGATTATCCCGTCCTGATATGACCTTAGATGTTGCCAGGATGTAAGACCCCCAACAAGCAAACAAACAAGCAAACAACCCATAAATATACACGGTTTTGGTGGCTTACTTAAAGCTGCATAACCCGATGAAAGATATCAATTTTTCAAAAGCAAAGTTTCTTTCTTTTTACGCTTATCTCTTATCTTGTTCTTTACCTGTCAGTGATGTACCGACATTTTACTTATGTCCCTGTAATTGTCGATCTATATTGTTGTAGATGTGTTTACTGTGTAGTGGCAATTGTCAGACCAGTGCAGTATCACTGTTATTCAGAGGAATAAAAACACTTGAACAAAAAAAAAGCATTTCCCTAGATTTTATCTTACATATTTATTTGATATATTGGTGCACTTATTAAGCATTTGTTGGTACACATAAGGATATATTTAGTAAGCCAATTTAATAGAACCTGTTACTGCTGAAAGCATTTGTTCATTTCAAATATCTGCAAAGGTCACCATTTAAAATAAAGGTTACTTCAAATTAAAGTACAGTAGGTTATAATCATCAATCTAAGGGGGCCATTACAATATGACGTAATGATTATAGGGGTGGGAGTATAGGTCCAGGTGTTATGTTGTGTTTTTTCCTTGAAGTTTTATACTGCCTATCATGGATAAGCCTGAATAGACTTGTTTTCACCATTAGACAGTTTGTCGATAGAAAGCCCGAGCCTACACTTTTATCGACCCAATGGATTTTAAACCTCCCAGACCACATAGACATGGTATGAGAGCAACTGGCCTTTGATGATGCTGTAACTTATACACAGTGGTCGAAATCCAAATTGGCAGAGGTGGAGGCACAGCGAATCGAACCACCAACCTTCAGATTAGGAGTCTGACCTAGAAAAAAGTCAGACACTCTAACCACTCGACCACAGAGAACACCACGGTGTATGGTATAATGCTGCGTAGTGTTAAAAGGGGGTGGGTGAGTGTCAAATCTAGACAAAAGTAGCAGTACATAATATTTCAGCGGCCGCTAATGTATTCATCTCAGAATATGGCAGGACCTCAAACCCATAGCTTAGGCGGTAGAGTGTCCACCTGTGAAGGTGTCGGTCATCCCATCGATTCTGCTCAGTGGACACATTTGCTATTTTCCGTTCCAACCAGTGGTCCACAACTGCTTCATCAAAGGCTGTGGTATGTGCTGTCTTGTCCTTGGGAAAGTGCAGAAAAAAGGCCCTTTGCTGCTTTTCCGAAAGAGTAGCCTATGTGGCAGCAGCGGGTTTCCTCCAAATAAATATGTCAGAATGACCATATGTTTAACGTCCTATAGCCGATGATGAAAATTGATGTGCTCTAGAGGCGTTGTTAAATAAAACAAACTTTTTAAAAACTCAAACCCATCAGACTGTCCAACTCTAAGCCGCTCTGTATTCAAGTGAATATCGGGAGACGTCTAAAAGTTATCCTAATGATCAAGCACTCATGTAATATTAGCTGAATGAATCAAGTTTGTCGATTGAAAGTAAGATGGATGGAGGAGGGTGCCAAGTGAAAGGAGAAACTGGCGCCTTACTAATAAATGCGCTCCTAATGAATAACCGCAACTAATAAATCATCGACCATTTCCATTGAAAATAAAAGTACAAGTTGTAGCCGCTACACCCGACGCGGTAAGGCCTACTTAATTAGATTATAGAAATCAAACTAAAGTATGTACCTAAAAAATAACCCACCCAAAACATGGCATAGACTGAAAACCACCGTATTTTGTCATTTTATCATACCAATGTTTGTTTGTTTATTCATTTGTTTACTTAACAACCCCCCAGCACAATTTTGTCAGAAAATATTTCCAAAGTTAGTCCCTTAAAATAAAGGTCACTCCAAATTGAAATAAATTAGATTATAGCGATGAATCTAAAAGAGTTATCTGAAACAAAATCTCAAAACTTGGCATAAGCTGAAAACCATGGAATTGTGCAATTTGAACATACAAGTGAGTGTTGGTTATGATGGTGGTGTTAGCGCCAGTCTGGTTAGATATATTATTGTCTGTGACTGTGAGTTATTGGTGAATCGGCCCCGACCTCTTCAGATTTGTGAATGACGACCAGCGGGAGCGTTATAAATCTGATATGTAATCTGGGGGTTGGTTCATAAATGAATCACCTGTCTAGGTCTCCCGGCAATAGAATATGACCTTTGCAGTCCCAACATGAAAGGTCGGGATTAATATGGTAAGGCCTATTTGTATGCATATACATATATATATATAAATATATATATATATCTATCTTGTGTAAACATAATTTATATATTGAATACAGTCCTTTGTCAGTGCTGTGGCACTGGTCTTCCAGCCATGTGACATTACAGTTATTTACAATATATGTATATGTAGTCTGATATTGACATTAACAGCTAGATCAAGTCAGCTGAAATAACAATATTAATCATTCCAAGACTTACATGTGGTATAGTTTGACAATTCACATATACGATAGAACCTGTCAGACAGCTATTCTTCAGTAACAGGATAGTAAATGCCTGGAACGCACTGCCTGAACATGTCATAGAAGCGCCTTCCGTCAATGCCTTCAAAGGCAGACTGGATAAGCATTGGAGGGGGCTGCAATATTGCACACATCCGGTACTCGATGCATTTAATCCTAGTAAATCAAATTTTGACATGCATTGACCTGATACAGGCTTATAAGCCTAACAAAATCAGAAGCGGATGAATATGAGTATGAGTATGAGATAGTAGTTATATGTTGTATACATACATAGTTAGATACATACTTGTGTTTTGATTAGACCGTTACATTACGGAGGTGTTAGGCGCATAGTTTCCCTTCACAGGTTTGTATGCCTGCTGTCTTGTGAATTGCATAATTATCATGTTGTTGGAGATAGGATTTGTTTATTCTGTTAGAAGGAGTGTGGTTTTCTTGTAGGGTTATGCTTAAACAGGTTAATAGATAGGGTGTGCTTGAGGAAGTAGGTTGTTAGTAATGATGGGATCAAGTATGCGTGGAGGATTGTACATTTCACGCATTTAGTAGTCTAGTACAGTGTTTATTAGTGTCTATGTTTATAGCAATACTACCAGACTTATAGGCATTTTCTAAAGTATGTGTATATATGTTAAACCTGGGCAGGTCTGGAGGCGTTAGTGACCAGACGCAGCTGGTGTCAGGGTGGCTAGGAGCCACTCGCAGGTGGCGCCATAGTGGCGGAAGCAGGAACTAACTCCTAAGACTGTAGGATAGTAGGTAATATCTAATGTATAGAGGAGAGAACTGATAACTGGTAGTGTCCTTGTTTATATTCCCATCATAATACTTAATGCATCATAGCGCGTATATATATGTAGTAGTCTGTACTGACCTCTCAGACAAGGAACCACATAGACAGGTATGAGTGGATAGAGTGATTGCATTAGGGAGCCTAGGTAGTAATATGGGTAGTGTGGGGGTGCAAATGAAACCAATATTAAAGTTGCATAGTCCGATGATTTTGAGTTTCTGTTATTTCCTGAGATAAAGATATTAGGTCGATCATTATAATCTACCTTACATTACATTGAAGTAACTTTTATTTTAAGTAGTTAACTTTTGAGATATTTCAAGTGCAAATGTGCAAAATTCATTTTGGCAAGCTTGCCAAAACTCTAACACCATAGGCTTATGCAGTAACAGGTTGTATTATATTGACTAAGTATTCCCTTATAATGCCTAGTACACACCTACCGTATACGATTCGCGCACTGAAACCCGCGACTCGATCCGACCAGCTTAAAACTGAAAACGGGCCGATTCATTTTTCGAATCGCGAATCGCAATCGTAATCGGCTGGTTTTAGGCCTAAAACTGAGGTTTTATGCGCGAATCGCAATCGCTAGGTGTGCGCAGGGAGCGCACACCTACCGATCTTTGTGTGCGAAACGGGCAGTTTTAGATCGTATATGGTAGGTGGGTGCGCACAAACGGTAGGTGTGTACCAGGCATAAGTGATGACAAATGTTTAATAAGTGCACCTGTATCTAAGTTAGATATGCAGAATCAAATCTAGATAATTGTTTTCGTTTTGAAAATTTGATGTTTTGATCAGACCATGCAGGTTTAAGCACATGTGTATGCAATATGACACTGACAGAATACCCACCTTAGATGTTGCCCGGACGTAAAGCTCCAACAACCAACTAATAAAGGTAACTTCAAATCTGAAACAGAGTAGATTTTAGCAACAAACCTAACCAGATGGGATGGCCGAATGAGTTAGAGCGTCCATCTCCTGTGTTTGTAGATCGTGGGATCCTGGATTTGAATCCTGGTTGAGTCAAACCAATGACTTAAAAATTGATATCTATCACTTCCTAGCCAGATGCTCGGCATTATTACGATAGGGCAAGGAGCAGTGGAATGAAGAAGACCAATCGTCTGCGACTGAAATTTCCCCTGCTAATATACCAACAAAAAATATATATAGACATATCTCGAAGAAATGCAAAAAACTGAAAACAATTGGATTATGCAATTTTAAAAATAGCAACATTCAAAATGATATACAGTAAAGTTGTGACCAATTTTTAATCCAGCTGGTCCCCCATTAAAAAATAATGCCACTAAACATTCTTTAAAAAAAAGGCAATATTAAAAGATATATGCCGTAATATGGCGACTAATTATTAACACAGCCGCGACCCCAGAAAAAGACATCGGCCAAAAAAACCTTTAGAAAAAGGCAATGTTTAAAAAGTGTATGCTCAGCAAAGTCACGACTAATTTTTAATCCAGCCGACCCCCACCCCTCCAAGAAAAACGTCCAAAATATCGGCCTAAAAAACCTTTAAAAAGTGCAATATTCAAATTTATGTTCCGCAAAGTTGCGACTAATTTTTATTCCAGTCGGATAGCCACCCCCCATCCTCGACTCTCCCACCCCCGCCCTAACCCCTCCTTCCCTACCTCACTCCCTCCCCTTCACACAGACATGCAACTAGAGTAGACGGGCGATGGATTATGTAATAATGCGGCAGGTGGATGGGGGGTGGGGGGGGGGGGGTCCATGAGGTTGGGGACCATAGGTGGAGCTTCGTTAAGGATATTTCTTTGTGTGTTTTTCTTATCTTTTTAAAGTAAAACTTGTTTTATTTCACGACACCTCTAGAGCACAGCTCTGACGGCAGTACGATTGAGGTATACTTAATCAATCACAGTTCTGTCATAAACAGCTCTGACGGCAGAAGTAGTGAGGTATACTTAATCAACCACAGTTCTTTCATAAACAGCTCTGACTAGAGACCTGGTGAGGTACACTTATTTGGTTGTGGGTGTGTGGAAGTACTAGTAGGATAGGATGTGTGTGTGAGAGATTCCACCCCACCCGCTCCTTCAATACCTTCCTCCCCCCACCCCCCCACACACCAACTCACCCACTCTCCCAGCAGTATCCCACAATACGCCCATCTCCACATATGGCTTCTCCAGCCAGGCCTCTCAGGATGGCCTCTCCAGTGCGCATGTGCCTACTGGTGCAATATGTCCTGCCATGCGCAATTGGGTGTTAGCAGATGTGACGAGTTGGGCGCTACAGTGAGCGAGGTGTGTATAGGAGGAGGGGAGGAGGGGACTTTGTGTGTGGTGGGGGGTGGAGAGGGGGAGGTGGTAGGTGGTGGGCGGTGGGGGGGGGGGGGGGTCAGTGTGAATGCAGCGCCCCCTTCAGTACCAGAGTGGAACTATTGCTAGCCAGGGAAATGCTCACCCTGCATAGCCAGCTCTTTTTTTTCTTTCTTTTTTTGGTAGATTAGTTGTTTAAGCATGGGAAATTTCATTTGCAGACGACTGGTCTCCGTCATTCCACTGCTCCTTGCCCTATTCTAGTAATGCCAAGCATCTGGCTAGGAAGCGACAAGTATACATTTTTAAGTCATTGGTTTGACTGAAACAGGATTCGAACCCACGATCTACCAACACGGGAGATGGATGCTCTAACTCACTTGGCCATCCCGTCAGCCATCTCGTCAGAACATATATGGGTGTTTGTTATACTTCTGTACCTAAATAGTTTGCTACGATTGAATATCGGCTACATGAGTCTAGATAGGGGAATCCACCCTAACACATTCTAGCCAAGGGAAATGACAGGTAGCGCTAGCTTATTGTGTATTTATTTGGATTTGAGGACGGTGGTTATGAATAGTTTATCTTTTTAAAAATGTTGTGGTACGAGTTGGAAACAGCTATGAAAATAATTCCAGTTTAGTTACAAATATGATATATGTATTCCTATGCATACTCGTTAAAAAAAAAGTTGCTTGCGTGAATATGCCATTTTGAATTGCTATTTATTTTACATTCTACACATGTACTATATTGTTGCTCTCATGCCCTGTGAGGGGTCACCAGTGCTAATAAAATCATTGTCAAGCATTGTCATTGTCATTGTCACCGACCCCATCTGCACCCATCGGTGTGATGACCTATGTGTCACCCACCCACCACAAAACTCACAAAGAAGCCTCTTCCACACAACACTCCACACTCATCGATGTAGTGGTACTTATTTGTCACCCACCCACCATTAACCTTGGTGTGATCTTTGAGAATACTCTTGATATGTCTAATCACATCAAGACGGTGTGTGGGGCATCATTTATGCAACTGAGACATCTCAGATCCATCAAGGATGCCCTGACATGTGACTTGTTAGAGAAGGTTACTCATGCTTTCATTGGTTCACACCTGGATTATTGTAATGCTTTCTTGTATGGTCTGCCGCTGTCAAGTATTTCAAAACTGGAACGTATACAGAATGCGGCTGCCAGGTTGTTGACGGGTACAAAGAAATTTGATCACATCACTCCTGTGCTGAAATCATTACACTGGCTCCCTGTGGAGAAGAGAATTGATTTCAAGGTGCTGCTTCTTGTATATCATGCCGTGCATGATCAGGCTCCAGAATATATGAGAGATATGTTCCAGGAGAGAACAAATGTTCGAACACTGCGCTCCACAGTCTCCAGCCAGTTAGCAGTTCCTCAGAGCATACTCAAGGCTTTGGGGATCGTGCTTTTAGTATTGCTGCCCCGAGACTGGAGAATGCTCTACCAGGATATATCACTGACTGTAAATCTGTTGGTGCTTTTAAAAAAGGTCTTAAGACATATTTGTTTAAATCTGCTTTTAACGAGGTGACATTTATTTTCCTCTATATTTGTTTGTTATGTAAAGCGCCTGAGAACGGCTTGCTGGATCGGGTGCTATATAAATGTTTTATTATTTATTATTTATTATGATGGTATTTATTTGTCACCCACCCACCACACACACCACCTAGAAGCCCCCTCCACACACACTGCTCCTATCAATATGGTGGTACTTATTTGTCACCCACCCTCCAAAAAAAACACCCAGACGCCCCTTCCACATACACTGTACCTATCGATATAGTCATATTTATTTGTTACTCACCCACCACAAAACCCACTCAGATGCCCCCTCCACACACACTGCACCCATCGATATAGCGGTACGTATTTATCACCCAAGCACAATAAAACCCACCCAGACACCCCCTGCCTATGGATAGAGTAGTATTTATTTGTTACCCACCCACCACAAAACCCACCCAGACACCCCCTCTACACACACTGCACCCATCGATACAGTGGTACTTATTTGTCACCCACCCACCACAAAACCCACCCAGATGCCACCTCCACCCATCCATATAGCGTTACTTATTTGTCACCCAAACACAATAAAACCCACCCATATGCCCCCTCCACACACACTGTACCTATCGATATAGTAGTATTTATTTGTTACCCACCACCAAAAAACCCACTCAGATGCCTCCTCCACACACACTGAACCTATCGATATAGCGGTGCTTATTTGTCACCCACCCACCACAAAACCCACTCAGCCGCCCCCCCTCCACACACTGCTCCCATCGGTATAGGGTTACAAATTGGAAAGAGCACTAGCTTCTCATGCAGAAGAATGTGGGTTTGATGTCCTATCGAATCAAAAACCCAATGATTTACAATATTGATACGTATCAGTACCTACCCTGGCGCTCGGAATTACTAGAATAAAGCAAGGGCTGAATTACCCAATAGCAGGATAATGTGGATGAGAGGACCATCTTGTCATGGTGTTGGTGGCACCGGCTCCTAGTGAGGCAGCACTATAAATACATCATGAATGCCTGCTCTCACAAGTCGGTACCCATTCTGATATGACCTTATATGTTTCTAGGACGTAGAGAGAAACCCCAAACAGAGAAATAAAGAAACAAATGAGCAGCTTTCCTACCATTTCAGAACATTACAGATGATTACCCTCAGCTTATTTATGCTGATTTATGCTTATTTAAGTAGACTTGTGATTAAGTATTGATTAATTGACTGCGCTTCATAACCTTTTTTCTCTGTTTCTGGCCGGGATGGTGCCACAAGCGAATGCTGCTGATTCTCTCGCTTAACACACATTTATTTATCTGTCAGTCCTACGAAGGGCGCGACCAGATGTGATGGCCGAATCGATAGAGCGCAGGTTTGCCATGCATAATGTTGGGAGTTTGATTGCGGGACGAGTCACACCAATGACTTACACAATTTATACTTGTCGATACCTTGCCTGGTGCTTGGCATTACTACAATCGGGCAAGGACTGGTTAGCTGAGTATGAGGATAATGTAACTTAGAGGGATATTGGATCATGGTGCTGGTGGCCTGGGCTCCCAGTGGAGCAGCACTATAAAATTGCCATGATTGGATACTGTCACAAGTCAGTTTCCATCCTGATATGACCTTAGATGTTGCCAGGACGTAAAACTCAACAAAAAAGCAACATACGCACCCTAATCCTCAGATCAATCACCTTCACCCTACCTCCGACCCGACTTCACACCCACGCACCCGTACCTCACCCTCACCCTCACTTCCATCCTCATGTTGGCCCTCACTCTCACCCTCACATCAACATCACTCCACCCTCACCTGTAGCTGGCTAGGTTAGGTTCAATATTTGGGATGAACACCTCGAGTTACCTGTAGCTGAGCATTATATATATATATATATATATATATATGATACATAATCATTGAGTATAAAGGCGTGGAAGGGAATTGATTATTATTATTCATTTACTATCCATTATTACCAACTACTATTCACATTGTATTTGCTTCGTTCCTTACATCCTGGAACCGGTGGCGCCACCAGCGCCCAAACAGATGGAATGGCATAGTGAGTTTGTTTGTTTGTTGTTGTTTTACGTCGTAGCAACATCTAAGGTCATATCAGGATGCGTACCGACTACTGACAGTGCGCACTCATGGCAACATTATAGTGCTGCCCATATGGAATGTCTTCCCATATGAAATGTCATCGGTTTGAACACTGGCTGATTTAAATGAGCCACTTAGAAAATGTATACGCGCCATTACCTATCCTGGCTGGTACTCGGCATTACTAGTGCAATAGGGAAAGGAAGAAGCGAAATGATGAAGATCAGTTGTCCGCCATTGCAGCCATGGCACGCAGGATGAGGAGGCATGAGTTGGGATAATGTGGCTTTATTCCAGGCAGCCCCCATGGGCATTACACATGTGGTTTTATGCTCAGCCGGCAATCTGAGAGCTGCAAGGAACAGTGTCATGTGGTGATTAGAGTCGGGGAGATGGGACTGGCATGAGTGAGGTACGACATATGACCAAGGGCGAGGTGAGGTGATGACAGAGCAACTAGCTGGTAGCAGTAGTTGGTTAACTATGTAATATATGTGTTATGAAATAATAAATTCATGATCAATTAATTAATCAATCGTTAATGAAATTAATTCATGAGTAATGTAAAATGGTTTAAAAATCGTTGTGGTGTGGGTGGGTGGGTAAAAAGCGAGCAGTGGTCAGTCCGGATGGGTGATGCGGAGTGACCATGGGAATGGGGGAGCTTGTGGTTGTGAGCTCTAAGTGGGTGTGATTGGCTGGTGAGCTATGAGTGATGGGGCAGGGAGCGAGTGGTGAGGGAGGGGCCAGTTTGAGTGATTGGCAGGTTGTGTGTGTTCCCTCCCCAATAGGGGGGGAAGGGGGCCTCGCAGCCCCGCGTGCCCTGCAATGACCCCGAATGATCACCCGGTCATTCATAACAATTGGAATTGCACAGCAATTATAAAAACAAAGCCAAACAAAGGTTTAGCATTTATAATTATTATAAACGCAGTGACAGAGCTAATGACGTTAATCACTCATAGAAGCAGCAAATAAGGAGTAGGATTTACATAATGCTGACTGTTAAGTGTTTTTTTCTTAGCGATTACCTGAAATGTGAGCCTGCTCAGTTATAACTAATGACGCTTTCATTGTTCTTCCATTTATAAAATGGATTAAGGGGTTGTTTGGATTGCGAGACCCTACCAAATAGGTGATTTCCACCACCAACTCGCCCTCTAGTGGCAGTGGAAGAACTGATGGTGCGGGTGGCAGCGCGTCTGTGGAAAAGGTATTATAGTAATAGCGGATGTCTGATGGCAACAACTCGCAGTGCTGCTGGTTTTGTGGAAATAGTCGTATAGAGGATTTTCACCACCAATCTGCCCTCTGATGAATGTTGCAAGAATTAATGTATTGGGTAGCAAACTCATGGCACAAGCTCTGTGGAAAAGGTCTTATAGATGATTTCCAACACCACCCTGCCCTCTGATAGCTGTGGCAAGAACTTAAGCCCCAGTCACACCTACCCGGATCAGAGGCCGGATGAGCCACGGACCGTCATCCGGGGTGGTCCCAGGTGATCCGTGACTCGTCCGTGGCTCATCCGTGGTGGTCCGGCGTGGTCTGGCATGGTCCGGCATGATCCGTGGCTGGGGCACTCCAACATCCGGGGCGGTCTGGGGCATTTAGCAATCTGGGCTCGATCCGGCATGATCCAGGGGTGGTCCGGGTGGTCCGGGGGTGGAACAGGGGTGAACCGGGGCCGGTTCGGGGTGGTCCAGGGGTGGTCCGGGGCTGTTTCGCCCCAGATGAGCCACGTTTCAGCCACGGTTTAACCCGGACCATCCCCAGACTCTCCCAGACTACCACCGGTGTAGCCACGGACCACTCCCGGACTGCCCAGATAAGACCCAGACTCCCCGGATCACCACATATCAGCCAGGGATCTCCCCAGACTGCCCGGTTTACCCCGGATCACTCGTCCGGGACTAGTCCATGGCTACACCTGGGAGTCCGAGGGTGGTCTGGGTGGTCTGGGCGATCCGGCCTCTGGTCCTGGGCCTCGTCTGGGAAGGTGTGACTGTGAGGTGAAAAATGACGAAAACAGCGATTTTGTCCAGGGCGGTCCGGGCAACTGGTCCGGGGGTCGTCCGGCTCAAAATCCGGAGCTAGGCCGGGTAGGTGTGACTGGGGCTTAACACTGTGGCCAGCAGCTCAATGCGCATGCTCTGCCAAAAAGGTCTATTGGTATGGCGTCAATTTGTCTATCTCTCATCATATCGAAAGAAACTGCCTGAGTGATATTACTATTAAAATGGCTGCAACACGAAGCGTAATCTGGGATAATGTATGTGATGAATCATGCAATGAATAGGATCCGTTCAAGGATACCATCAAGAGAAACCTGAAGCTGAGAGACATTAAGACCGACTCATGGATGCAATTCTCACAGCAGAGAGCTAAATGGAGAGCGGCAGTCAAGTAATGAAAGCAGTCTTTGTCGCATCGTGACTGACAGCATGATGATGATGTTATGATATGATCTATGTTAGATATGTAGGAATTTAAAAAAAAAATGTTTATATAGAAACCCTATCCAACTGTGTGAGCATGTATTCTCCTATATCACTCTACCAGGTGAATGCTTGACTATCATGCCCCAAATCATGAGTCGGCCCTAAATAACTGTAAGAGAATACCTTGTCTCAAGATTTACAAACTGTTGTAAAGTCGTCGTCTGGCAGCTGTAGTTGTGTAGGCAGGCTAATAGGAAATCAATACAGGCAAGTATAAGAAAGGCAGAGTACAGAATGAAAGGAAAGTAAGTGAGTGAGAGCTTGTACCCTCAGGTTTCTGGACCTGACATGGCATACCACCTGACCATGCTCTCCAATGAACAACAAGCATTTCTAGGTCCACCAATCAACAGTAAGCATTCCTGTGTCACCATGGCAACTGTGATCTAGCCACCACCACCATGCCTTGTGGCTGCTTTGGCCTCACCTGCCCTGTTGTGTCTGTGTGTGTGGTGATCCGTGACTAACAGTTTGGGGGAGGGGGTTGTCAGTACAGCTCTGAGCTCCTTCCACACTAACAGTAGTGCCCCTCTCACACTATCTATAGAATACACAATGACTATTTAATACAAGTAAAGGATCACCAGCACTACATAATTACATTCATGCACCTGGCCCTATACATCATTTACCTTTATAGATCATTTGCAATCCCTTATAGACCAGTTCACATTCTCCACCAATGTGTTTTATCAGAATATTTTACATTGTGATTAGTCGTGTTTGGTCATGATAATTGTGAATAAATAAAAATTGATTGGGTCATGTTACTGTCCCTTTGCGTAAGAAAAACTTCAAGATGGGGAGGACGTGATTGATTGGGGCGTGTGTTTTGAGTTGGCCATGACGCTAAACCTTAGCCTCCGGGCAACCTTGGTAGTTTGTTTGGGGATACCTGAGGCAATGAACAGAGAACACAGACGGAGGAGGACGAGGTAAGGGCGGGGAAGGACGGGCAACGGAGATGGTCGGGGCTGGTAAGAGAATGACTGGGAAGAGCGGTGAATGTCAGGGGAGGACGGAGACAGACAGGAAAAGACGGAGAAGGGCGGGGAAGGGCGGAGAGAGAACGGAGAAGGGCAGGGAAGGGCGGGGAAGGGAGAAGGTCGGGGTTGGTAAGAGAATGACTGGGAAGAGCGATGAATGTCAGGGGAGGATGGAGACAGACAGGAAAAGACGGAGAAGGGCGGGGAAGGGCGGGGAAGGGCGGACTGAGAACGGAGAAGGGCAGGGAAGGGCGGGGAAGGGAGAAGGTCGGGGATGGTAAGAGACTGACTGGGAAGAGCGGTGAACGTCAGGGGAGGACGGAGACAGTCAGGAAAAGATAGAGAAGGGCGGGGAAGGGCGGGGAAGGAAGAAGGTCGAGGATGGTAAGAGACTGACTGGGAAGAACGGTGAACGTCAGGGGAGGACGGAGACAGTCAGGAAAAGATAGAGAAGGGCGGGGAAGGGCGGGGAAGGGAGAAGGTCGGGGATGGTAAGAGAGTGACTGGGAAGAGCGGTGAACGTCAGAGGAGGGTGGAGACAAACAGGAAAAGACGGAGAAGGGCGGGGAAGGGCGGAGAGAAAACGGACAAGGGCGGGGAAGGGCGGAGAGAGAACGGAGATGGGCGGGGAAGGGCGAAGAGAGAACGGAGAAGGGCGGGGAAGGGCGGAGAAGGACGGAGAGAGAACCGTGAAGGGCGGGGAAGAGAGAAGGGGGGGGCGGGGCAGGTCAGGAAAGGCAGGATAATGATAGGGAAAGGAGGAGAAGGTTGGCAAAAGGGGGATGGGGGCGTTGGGGTAGAGGACGGGGAGGAAAGGCAGGATGATGACGGGGAAGGGAGGAGATGGTTGGCGAAGGGGGGGGGGGGGAGGACGGTGAAGGTAAGGAAAGGCAGGAGAATGACGGGGAAGGGATGAGCAAGTTGGCCATGGGGGGGGGGGGGGTGGAGGACGATAAGGGTAAGGAAAGGCCGGAGAATGAGGGGGAAGGGAGAAGAAGGTTGGCGAAGGGGGGCAGGAAGGACGGGGAAGATAAGGAAATGAAGGAGAATGATAGGGAAGGGAGAAGATTGGCCATGGGGGGGATGTGGAGGACGGGGAAAGGCGGAGAAGGTCGAGGAAGTTAAGAGAAGGGTTGATAAGGACTAGAAAGAAAGGGGACGGAGCAAAGGAAAGGGTGGAGTAGGACGTGGACGGACTGAGAAGAGCCAGGAAGGAAGGAGAATGACATGGAAGGGCAGACAAGTTAGGGAAGGACAGTGAGGGCAGGACAGAACACACCGATAGGCAGAGGCAGAGAAGGAGGAGGGAAGGAGGGAGGATAGGAGCTGGAAGATGAAGGATAGGGGAAGGAAGTGGAATGATTGGGGAAGGAATAGGAAGAATAGGGAAAGGAAGAGAAATGATTGGGGAATGAATAGGAATGATATGAAAGGAAGAGTAAGGATAGGGGAATGAAGTTGAAGGATAGGCAAAGGACGAGAAATGATAGAAGGACGAGGAAGGATAGGGGGAGGAATAGGAATGATAGGGAAATGACGAGAAAGGATAGGGGAAGGAATAGGAAGATAAGAGAAGGAAGAAGAAGGATAGGGGAAGGAAAAGGAAGGATAGGGGAAGGAATAGGAAGGATAGGGCAAGGAATAGGAAGGCTAGGGAAAGGAAGAGGAATGACACGGCAAGGAATGGGAGGATAGGGAAAGGAAGAGGAATGATAGGGGAAGGAATAGGAATAATAGGGGAAGGAATAGGAAGGATAGGGGAAGGAAGGGAGGAAGGAAAGGGGGGAAAGCAAAGGGAAGGACATGGAAGGACGCGCAAGGACCGCAAAAGAAGGAAACACCGGGGAAAGGAAGGGAAATAATAGGGACGGACAGGGAAGGGCAAGGCAGGGAAGGATAAGGACAGCCAAAGAAGGACAGGAGGGGGGGGGACCCAACCTATTACACACAGGCGCATTTCTAGTAACCACAACTGGAAGACGCAAGGGTAGTGGGTGGCTCCATTTATCTTTCTACGTTTGTTTCCTCCTTTTTTGTTGCCATGGCTCTGACCAAACCTTGACCTCTCGGTGACCTTGCCTTTGCGCTGGGTGACCTTCACCTCAGCATCGCATGACGCGCTGAGTGCATCAGTCACCGGCTGGTGGCGCTGATTGCACTGCCTGTGTGTGGATGTGTATGTGTGATGATGATGATGATGGTGGTGGTGGTGGTGATTGGTTCATGAGGTCTGCACACGCTTGTGGTCCAGTCCCCACAGCGTCGTCACCACCTCCACCACCATTACCATCACCACCACCACCTCCATGTCCACCACCACCGCCACCCCCACGACGACGACCACCACCAGCGCTATCACCGCCACCATCACCTCGACCGCCACCACCTCCACCACCATCACCACTGCCAACGCCACCACCTCCACATCCACATCCACCATCCACCTCCGCCTCCACCTCGACCGCTACCACCACCACCACCATCACAACCACCACCTCTACCACCTCCACCTCTGCCTCCATTACTAGCACCACCGCAACCGCCACCACCACCATCACCCACCACCATCACCTCCACCTCCACCTCCACCTCCATTTCTGCTTTCACCTCCACCTCCACGGCTACCACCACCACCACAACCACAGCCACTACCAACATCAACTCCATCACCACCACTGCTATCACCTCCATCACCACCACCCACCACAACCACCACCAGCACCTACCACCACCATCCAACAACACCAACCACCACCACGACCTACCACCAACATCACCTCCATCATCACCACCACCACCGCTATCACCACCACCACCGCTATCACCACCACCACCACCACCATCTCCATCACCCACCGCTATCACCGCCACCACCACCACCCACCACTACCCACCATCACCCACCACTACCACCACCACCACATGTAACACAATTCACACAAATTGCAGTTATCTATTATTGATTTGCAGACTTTGGAATTGGGCGTGTCGCAATTACTGCCCACATGCCAACTTATATAGTCTGTTCATCTGACGGGTCTGCTTGCATGTTGATGACATCGCATGACGTCATTCATGACAACCTTGCCACAAGTATACTATGCTACTAAATGGAGCTTTTAATTGTAAACAAACAAGAAGAGCCCCACAAGAATAGTAATTTAGTCTGTTTATCACACCAGCAGTCTATTTAAATTTGTATCGCCCAGTAAGCGACATCATTTCTGAAAAGCCCTGAAAAAACTAAGTAAATTAATAACCTAATTTTAGTATTACCATTCTTTCGTTAACAAATTACCCGTGATATGTAACACCTTTTTGTAACACATTCCATCGAATGAGCGGTGAAAGTGGTGAGACATCAAACTCTCATCTGTTGTCACTTATGTATAAAATATCAAAAGACCCACAATGCAGAGATCTACTGAACAGGCAGACAAGAATGGGAGATGGACCACTCCTCAGTGTTCCTAGACCAAGCACAAACAAACTAACTAAGGCACCAATATTTAAAGGCAGCTAGATGTGGAACAAACTACCATCTCTGATTAGAAGTGCACCTTCCTACCAAAGCTTTACGTTACTGATCAGAATGCATCTCTCTGGCCAGGCCCATGAAAAAACACCACAGTGTGGATCCTGTGCCCTGCCTTGATGCCTTCCTTAAGAAGGAGCACGTTGTGGCTGTCTTTTTCGATCTCGAAAAAGCCTATGACACAAAGTGGCAGCATGGCATTATGGAGGATCTCCATGCGATCGGCCTTCGTAGTCACCTGCCAAATTTTATCAAGAATTTTCTGGCGCTCAGGCATTTTCGCGTCCGCGTCAAGACTACATATTCTAGTCTGCACTCGCAGGAATTGGGAGTACCCCAAGGCAGCATACTGGCAGTGACTCTTTTTGGAGTCAAGGTCAATGGTATTGCTGCCGCTGTTAAAAGGGGGGTCTCCTGTAGTCTTTTCGTGGACGATTTTGTTTTATATTATAGAGGTACTGGTATGAATGTCATTGAGAGACAGCTTCAATTGTGTATAAATGGGATTCACCGATGGTCAGTTCTGAATGGATTCAGATTTTCCAAGGCCAAGACAGTCTGCATGCACTTCTGCCAGTTGCGCAGAGTGCATGCAGAGCCAGAGCTGACCCTCGATGGGGATCCCATAAAAGTTGTCAAAGAAACCAAATTTTTGGGTCTCACTTTTGACACGAGGCTGTCTTTCGTGCCTCATATCAAGTACCTCAAAACGCGATGCCTGAAAGCGCTAGACGTTCTGAGGGTGTTGTCCAGTTCAGAGTGGGGAGCGGACAGAGATGTTCTGCTCGCTGTGTACCGAACCCTAGTTCGGTCACGGCTAGACTACGGCAGCATAGTATTACGGCTCCGCAAGGAAGTCGTATATTGGGCTGCTGGACACGGTGCATCATCAGGGGCTGCGTCTGGCCATTGGCGCCTTTCGCACCTCTCCAGTTCAGAGCCTATACGTCGAAGCCAACGAACCATCACTTGACACTAGGAGAACCAAACTGGCTATGCAATATGTTGTCAAATTAAAAACAAAGGCATTAAATCCTGCGTACAGTTGTGTTTTTGAGACACACAACGACTCCAAGTATGAAGCCACGCCAAATTTCATTCGGCCCCTGGGGCTCCGGATGAAACCTCATTTGGAGGCTTTGTACTTCGATCTGGATGTATTACAGGATACCCAGGTCCCAGAACATCCCCCGTGGTCATTGAGGAAGCCATCGGTTATCCTCCGACTCACGGAACTGAGGAAGTCTGGGACACATCCACTTGAGTATCAACGACTGTACGCAGAGATTCAAGGCCAGTTTGAAGACCACTTCTCCATGTTTACCGATGGTTCCAAAGACCTAAGCCGGGCAGCTGCTGCTGGAGTTTGCCAGGGCAAGAAATTTGGCGTTCGCATGCCCGATCAGAGCTCGATTTTTACGGCGGAAGCCCAAGCACTCCTTCTCGCATTGGAAGTCATTGAACTGTCCAACCACACTGAATATGTAATATACAGCGATTCGTTTTCCTGCCTGCAAGCTGTTGCTGGGCTAAAAACGGACCACCCTTTCGTGGCAAAGGTCATTTACAAAATGAACCAGCTAGCAACAGATGGATATGACATCCATTTGTGTTGGGTGCCTGGCCATGCCGGCATCCAGGGAAACGAACGAGCTGATCGGGCTGCGAAGGAGGCTCTGAACTATGATGTTGAGCCGTGTCTGATACCCCACTCTGATCTGAAACCACTAATAGCCACCCACATCAAATCCAAATGGCAACATGAGTGGGATGAAAACATTAATAAACTTAAAGAAATTGAACCATCTGTGGGAAAACCACCACATTCTCATGTGGGGGGTCAGCGGGACCAAGTGGTCCTTAGCCGCTGCCGTATTGGCCACTCGTGGCTAACACATGTTTTCCTGCTCAAGGGGGACCCTCCCCCTGAATGTATTGGATGTCAGTCCCCACTGACAGTCAAGCACATTTTATTAAACTGTGTTGATTTTATGGCACTGCGCCAACAATTTTACACTGCAAACAGCATGCGTGACCTTTTTACCAAAGTTAAACAAGAAGACATTTTAGCTTTTTTGAGGGCAGCTGGTCTGTACCACCTCATATAATTCATATAATTCATTAAAACAATTTATATTAATTCATTCTCTCATCTATTTTATTTAATTATATGATTTTGGGCTTTTAAAAATTAATAAGTGTCTATTGACACCTAACTGATTGTATGCTTTTACATTATATGTAAAGGCGATGGTTGAATAAAAAACAAACAATTCTCGCCGTGAATATGGCCTATGCTGCCGACACGGCGTAAAGAAACCACCAATCAATCAATCAATCCTCCCGCCCCCATCCCTCCTTGTCCCCCCCCCCCTCACTCAATTACTTACCTCAGCTATACCATAATAGCAGCACAGTTGTTGCACCATCTTAGATCATAACACTGAACTTATTATGGCTAACACACTAACACCCTTCACAATCTACAAATATGCCCTATCTAAGTACCGCTTATATACCTATTTACAGTGTAATGTAAATGGTCAGAAGACCAGTGCCTCAGTGCTGAAAAAATGTATATTCAGATGAATAAACTGTTTTACCCCAAAAAAAGGAAAAAAAGGTCCGTTTGACAAAGTCTTAAAATGATGTCTTATTTAATTCAATTTGCATATTTCATCCAAATAGTTACAGTGTTATCCTCAAAGTAGACGGGTGAGTTCACAGTCCATCCACCCATTTGGGCAGTGGACTTTCACACCTTTACTTCCCATGCCATCTCCTCACTTCTCAACGAGTCAGCGACATGCACGCTTTTCCCACCAATCCATCCGCCGTATTTATTACCACTCACTATTTTTCTTTTAAGGCTGGCCCAGCGCGCCACTGCCAGCTCTCAATAAAATATGTTGTTTACCAGCACTCCTTCATCCATGTCATTACTTATCGAATCACATCACAGGGATGACTTGAGGATTTCGGCTTTGCAACATGCGATGCAAAAATTATGTCGAATGAGAGCACAACTCATTTGTTGTCATTGTTTGTGACACAGAAAGCCATAAAGCCCGAGTCCCTCACTCAGCGCTTACAACTCACACCTCACATGCGGGAGATCGGGAGTTCAGTTCCTGGTCCAGTTATGTTTGTTTGTTGTTGTTTTACGTCCTAGCAACATCTAAGGTCATATCAGGACGGGTACCGACTTGTGACAGTGCGCACTCATGGCAACTTTATAGTGCTGTCCCACTGGGAAACCAGGCCGCCGGCACCATGACCTGGTATCCCACTCAGTCACATTATCCTGGCACTGAGCACACCAGTCCTTGCCCTATCCTAATAATGCCGAGCGCCTGGCTAGGAAGCGACAAGTATCAATTTTAAAGTCATTGGTTTGACTCGACCGGGACTCGAACCCACGACCCCACGATCTACCAGCACGGGAGACGGACGCTCTAACTCATTCGGCCACCCCGTCCCTGGTCCAGTTAAACCAATGACTTATCAAATTGACACTTGTCGCATCCAAATAGGCATTAATAGGATAGGGAAAGGACTCATTAGCTCAGTGTTGGGATAATGTGACTAAGTGGGATATCGGGTCATGGTGCCACTGGCCTGATTTCCCAATGGGGCAGCACTATAAAGTAGCCGTGAGTGTGCACTGTCACGAGTAGGTACCCTTCCTGATATGACTTTAGATGTTCCCTGGACATAAAACTCCAACACTCAACTACAACTCACACCTTCATCTGCCTCGCCCCTCACCCATTGGTTCCCGGTCACCGTCAATCAACGGTCAGCCAATCAGGCTTCACTGCTCACCTCCACAGCCTTTGCTTCCGCCCTCCGCCAGCAATTAATTTGGCCTTCAATGGACCGCCCTCCTCAAAACCCAAAATCTGGCAGGATACCCGCCTAGATCATTCGCTTGATTAACTGTGTTTACCCTTTGTTTACTGTGTAATATGTTGACTTATTGACTGCTTTGATATATTGTTTGAAAGAGAGGGCGCCCTCGGGCGCCCTCATCTCCGGTTCAAATATACCATCAAGAGAAATCTGAAGCTGAGAGACATTAAGACCGACTCATGGACACAACTCTCACAGCAGAGAGCTAAATGGAGGGCGGCAGTCAAGTAATGAAAGCAGTCTTTGTAGCATCGCGACCGACAGCATGATGATGATGATGATATATTGTTTGATTCCATTGTTTTCATGGCTACAATGCCATGACTTTATATCTTGGCCAACTTGTTGCTCTGTGAATCATAGGATGACTCCTACAGCCTACATGCTGATTTATTGGCTGGGTCAGAAATACAGTTTTTTTCTTTCCCACTCTTAATTTCCCACTGTTTGTGCCGAGTTTGCAATGCCCTATTTACAATTAAAAAAAAAAAATGTTTAAACCCCCAAAAAGCACTTTGTTTGAATTTGAATTTTATTTAGCTTTACATATGATAATTTTAGGTTTACAAATCCAACTTGTGTTCTTTTTGCTGGACTATATACTTTAAAATAGAAAATACCGACTCCTTTATTTCCTTGTATTATCGCCAGGTCACAGTTACAGCTGCCCCAACCTCTGCCAATTTGGATTTCCACCGCTGTGTATAACTCACAGCGTCATCAAAGGCCAGTTGCTCTCATACCATGTCTATGTGGTGTGGGAGGTTAAAAATCCCTTGGGTCGGTAAAAGTGTAGGCTTGGGCTTTCTATCGACAAACTGTCTAATGGTGTAAACAAGTCTATTCAGCCTTATCCATGATAGGCAGTATAAATCTTCAAGAAAAGCTGATATACTAGAAGGTGGTGTTGGTGCCCTTCCCACCTCTCTATCCATCACTATAGGGCCTATCCTGTAAATGCACTTTGCACCAACAACCACATTCTTCCTGATAACCATATTTAGGCCTAGTCTTGCCATACATTTGTTTCTAATATATATCGCAGTGAAATATTGTCCCAGCAAATATTTTAAATTAGAAAATACGGTACTTTACGATTGTGTATTCACCGCTTCTTTCCAACTTCCACCGCATAATCCCTAGCAGTGACCTGGCATGTAGTGTCACAGCTTCAGTCCCCCCAGAGGGACCAGCAGAACTCCGAAGACACTTATTTACAAACCGAGTAACCCCATACCAGAGTAATCTTCTGGTGGGACGGTTGTAGAAGCTGGGGATGTCTTTACAACAATTAAACGATGAATCGTTGGGGCGGCCCCGAATCACTCCGGTCCGGCGGTAGCATAGCACTTGTATCCAGTCGACATCAACACAGGTTTAGGAAGAAGGGATGGGTAAAGGTGGTTCCAGTGGTTCCAGCAACAAGAAGAAAGGGAGAGAAACGATAAGGTACATGGCCCCACCCAAGCAAACAACTCCCTTGATCAGGGGGAGAAGTAAGCCTGGGAGAACAAAAATGGTAGAGTATAGGAAAGAGAAATGAGGAGAGTTGAGTCAGAGGACCATGTTCATTTGCTCTATGGTGACCAGCCGGCGAGCCAAAGACACAGACAGAGTAAGAGCAGAAAGTGAAATGCTGGCGGGCTCCCCCTCCTGGAACTCTTTTCACACATTATCAAGGAGGAGCATGGCCAGCAGAGAGGAGATAGAGAGAGAAGTGGATGAAGTGCGGTCCGGATAGCAAGTGTAGGCTGCACATATGTACTCCCTATTTTGTACTTCATTTATTATCCAACTAACAACTGTATGCGATTCACCAATATTTTGTAACTGAAAGCCTCTATAATGTGACAAACTGCTCTATTTTACATCTGGTAAGCCAATGCTGCGGTGCTGACAAAAGATAATATTCAAAGAATACAATTACATTTACTTAAAATAAAAATGAAGTTATTAATGACTAACGGATGCAATTTATGTTATCTCCTCTCCCCAAAAGCACCATTCCCTTATCGATCGGACCCTGTGACCGAATGAGGAAGAGCACAGACTTCCCATGCAGAAGGTAGGGACTTCGAATCCCGATCGAGTCAAAGCAATGATTTACTAAATTGATACTTGTTGCTACCCAGCCTGGCAATTGGCATAACTAGGATAAACCAATGACTTGATAGCTCAGCATCAGGATAATGTGACTGAGTGGGATATCAGGCCCTAGTACTGGCTGCCTGGTCTCCCAGTGGGGCAGCACATTAAAACCGTCATCAGTGTGCACTTGTCGCAAGTGGGTATGCAACCTGATATGACCGTAGATGTTGCCAGGATGTAAAACTCCAACAGATAAAGCATAAGGCCCCCTTACCAGACAGCTCGAAACTGGCCCTGGCGGCGCACATCATTGACAAGTCCAACACTAATTATATTGAAAGTTTGTTTTATTTTACGACGCCTCTAGAGCGCATTCATTTTCATCATCGGCTATTGGACATCAAACAAATGGTCATTCTGACATATTTCTTTGGAGGAAACCTGCTACCACCACATAGGCTACTCTTTCCGATAAGCAGCAAGGGGTCTTTTATATGCACTTTCCCACAGACAGAACATCACATACCACAGCCTTTAATGAACCAGTTGTGGACCACTGGTTGGAACGGAAAATAACCCAAACTGCAAATGGGTCCACTGAGTAGGATCGATCGGATGACCCAAACTGTCACAGGTGGACCCGCTACCGCTTGAGTTACGTCCCGCCCCCCTAATTATATTGATGTCGATGGCTGGGAATGTAACAGGAGTCCTCACTAACCGGAGGAGTTACGAGCCGCACTGTTAGGAGGTGGAAGATGCTTTATTTTATTTCAAATAAACATTGATTTAAAGATTATTACTATTGGTCATTAAAGCTGCATGATTCCTGTAGGTTTAACTTTGTGCATTTCATGAATGATTGGTCCCCCGTTTTGATAGATCATGGGTTCTAACCCTGGTCGAGTCAAATCAATGACTTATAAATTGATGATTGTGGCTTCCTAGCCATGATCTCGGCATTATTAGAGTAGGGCAAGGAATAGTTCGCTCAGTGTCAGGATAATGTGATTGAGTGGGATATCAGGTCATGGCGGCCTGGTCTCCCAGTGGAGAAGCACCATCAAGTTGCCGTGAGTTTTGCACTGTCACAAGTCGGTCCCAATTCTGATATGTCCTTAGATGTTTCCAGGAAGTAAAACTCCCAACACCAAACCAAGTCGGTATCTGTCCTGATATGACACTTGGATGTTGCTAAGAGGTAACCCCCCGCACTGCTCTCCCGCCACCACCAGAACAGCAAACAATAACATACTACTTACGTGATATCGATGCGTTCACTACTTGCCTTAATTAAGGCCCTGCCACATTGCATAAGCTTATGCCGACATATGTCATACAGCGGGAATTTTGAACATGCTAAAAAATACTACTTATGCCAAACATATCCATAACTTGTCTCCGCATACACCAGTGGGCTGTTAATGAATACTACTTATGCCAAACGTACCCATAACTTGTCTCAGTGTACACCAGCGTAGACCAACATGTTGGCACAAAATAACATACGTCAGCATACATTGATGGAATACGGCACAGTGTGACAGGGCCTTTAGAGATCTAGTTGGACATGTGCAAAGCCTGAGGTGGTAATTTCCGTCTGTGTTGATGCAATCAATTAAATTAGAACACCGGGTAATACTGAAAATACAGGCAACCAACCCACACACGCCCTCTCCGTTTCCCTCCTCAGTCATCTCTCCTCCCTCTCCTCCCCCTCCTCCCCCTCCTCCCTCCCTCCCTCCTCCCTCCTCCCCTCACTCCTGTCTCTTCCCTCTTCCCCTCACTCCTCACTCCTCCCTCGTCCCTCGCATCTCCTCCTTTCTCTTCCTTTCTCCTCCACCTCCCTCCTCTCTCATCCTTTCTGTCTACTCGCCCCTCTATCCAATCCACCCTCCTTCCTCCTTTTTCCTCCTCCTTCTCATTCCTACCTCCTCTCTCCCCTCTTCACCTCGTCCTCCTGCCCCCTCTCTCTCCCTCCCTCTTCCTCCACCTCCTTCCCCCTCCCTTCCTCTCCCTCCCCGCCATCCCCCTCCATCCTCCCTCATTCCCCATTCCTTCTCCTTGTCCTTCGTGCCTCGTCCTTCCCTCCCCTCTCGTCCCTCCCCTTCTTCCCGCCCACACTCCTCCTTCCGTCCCCACGATCCTCCTTCCTTCCCCAAGCTCCTTCTTCCGTCCCCACACTCCTCCTTCCGTCCCCACACTCCTCCTTCCCTCCCCACGCTCCTTCTTCCCTCCCCACGATCATCCTTCCCTCCCCAGCCTCCTTCCGTCGTCCCTCCCTCCTCCCTCCTGTTCCCTTCCCTTCTCCCCGTCCTCCCATTTCAGTATTCCCATCCCTACCCATACTCTCTATCCTCCTTCTCCCTCCCCTTTACCCCCGCCTCCCTCCTATCCACTCCGCCTTCCCCCCCCACCCCCTCCCCGCCCCCCCCGTCCCTGCCCCCCCCCCTCTCCCCCTCCCTAACCCAGTCCCCCCATCCGCCTCCCTCATATACCGTCCCCCTCCCGCTCCTCCCTCCGCCCGTCCCATCCTTCCCCCACCCCCTCCTCCCCCTCCTCCCCATCCACCACCTCCTCCCCATCCACCCCCTCCTCCCCATCCTCCCCATCCTCCCCATCCTCCCCATCCTCCCTCCTCAGTTGCTTCTCACATTAATTTCCGCTCTAATGAGTGCATCTCTACCTGGCCCAGGCTGGGGGATAATGGGCGCACAGGAACAGTCATGCGCACGCATCCATGTCGGGAGGAACAACATTAATTTGTTTAAAAAAAAAACAAAAAATCTCTTTTAAAAACCAAAAAAAGCAACCGAAGAAATAGCTGTAGTGAAAGGAAAGTCAGCTGTGTGAAGTCGTCGCATATTAATGAGATAACTTCAAAGGCGCGCGGGAGGTGGAAAGTCAACACACCGTCGCAGTGGCGTCCGTCATGTGGCATAATTAACAGGCAGCCTAGCAACACACTGCGCTGGAAATGATTGTTATCCCTCGGGTGTTGCTGTCCCACAGGGCAGGTCCCTCCCCCGCCTCCTCGCATCCCCGCCTCTCCTCCTCTCCTCTCCTCTCCTCTCCTCCCCGCCTCATCCCCTCTCCTCCCCGCCTCCTTCCCGCTTCCCCCTCGCCTCCTCGCCTCCTCCCCTCCCCGTGTCCTCCCCTCTCCGGCTTCCCGCCTCCACACCTCCATGCCTCCTCACCTACCCGTCTCCACGCTTCCCCGCCTCCACACCTCCACTCCTCCATGCCACCAGACCTCCACTCCTCCACACCTCCACACCTCCACACCTCCACACCTCCACACCTCCACACCTCCACACCTCCACTCCTCCACACCTCCACTCCTACACACCTCCACATCTCCACACCTCCACACCTCCACACCTCCACACCTCCCCACCTCCACTCCTCCACGCCTCCACTCCTCCACTCCTCCACACCTCCACACCTCCCCACCTCCACACCTCCACACCTCCACACCTCCACTCCTCCACACCTCCACACCTCCACTCCTCCACACCTCCACAACCTCCACAACTCCACTGCTCCACACCTCCACACCTCCACACCTCTACTCCTCCACACCTCCACACCTCCACTCCTCCACACTTCCACAACCTCCACACCTCCCCACCTCCACACCTCCACACCTCCACACCTCTACTCCTCCACACCTCCACACCTCCACTCCTCCACACCTCCACACCTCCACTCCTCCACAACCTCCACACCTCCACTCCTCCACTCCTCCACCCCTCCACACCTCCACACCTCCACTCCTCCACACCTCCACACCTCCACGTCCCCCCCCTCCCCACTCCACCCCGCTCCCCCACACACAGATCTCTTTTTCCCACGGTCTATATAACTATCGGGTTTTCTTATTTAAATAGGTTTTCCCTTCTATTTCATGCCGCTGCAGCTCTTGTCTTTCGCCTTCCCTCCTTCCTCTGTTATTTGTGTTCTACTTCATTCTACTTAATGACTGGAGGAGGTGGGGGCGTGGGGTAGAAGGCGTGTGTGTGTTTGTGTATGGTGGATGTGTGTGTGTGGGAGTGGGGCCCCATAAAGGATGAAGAGATTTCACTTGTATTTCTAAATAATTCAGATGTCCGTCTTTGTTGTTTCTTATCGTTTCCTGCACCCCCGGGATTGCGGACACTTCTTTCTCTCCCCACACACACACACGTTCAACCCGCTCACACTCAACTGATTGTTGATTTCTGAATGATCCACCCAGGGTTATTGATGCTGATTGTGCTCCAGGCCACACAACACAGGGTACAGGCAGCAGGGCACATGGGACATGACATAGGGCACATGGCACAGGGCATATGTCACAGAAAATAGGTCACAGCCAATAAGACACATGCCACGGGGCACAGGCCATAGGGAACATGGGATAGCTCACATGGCACAGGACACTTGGCACAGTGCACAACCCAGTGGGCACAAGCTATAGGTAATTGGCAATAGAGCACATGACACAGTGCACATGCAATAGGTCACATGCACTATGACACATGCCACAGTGCATAGGTCATAGGACACAGGCAATAGGACACATAGCACAAGACACTTGGCACAGTGCACAAGCCACTGGGCACAAGCTATAGGCAATTGGCAATAGAGTACATGACACAGTGCACATGCAATAGGTCACATGCAATATGACACGTGCCACAGTGCATAGGTCATAGGACACAGGCAATAGGACACATAGCACAGGACACTTGGCACAGTGCACAGACCACTGGGCACAAGCTATAGGTAATTGGCAATAGTGTACATGCCTTAGGCCACATGGTACAGGGCATATGGCACAACGAATAGGTCACATGCAATATGACACATGCCACAGTGTACAGGCCACAGGGCACAGGCATTAGGTCACATGGCACAGGACACTTGACACAGTGCACCGGCCACTGGGCACACTCTATAGATAATTGGCAATAGGGCGCATGACACAGTGCACATAGCATAGGGCACATGGCACATGTCATATGGCACAGGCAATAACTCCCAGGCAATATGTCACAGGAAATGGGACACTCGGCTCAGGAAACAGGGAACATGACATACACCACAGGGCATAGGCAATAGGACACATACAATAGGGCACAGGACAAAAGGCATATGCACCAGGACACATGCCCCCTTGCACACACCACAGGGCATAGGGCACATGAACAGAGCACATATCACAGGCCACAGTAACAGCGCAAACAACAGAGCATAGGGAACAGGCCATATGGCACAGGCAATAGAGCATATGCCACAGGGCATAGGGAGTAAGGCAAAAGGCAAAGGCCACACTCCTTTCTCATTTGCGTCAGGCTGAAGCCTTTGTGGCATAGGACACAGGAGGAGAGCAGAGATCACATGCCACAGTAACAGCACAAACAACAAGAGCATAAGGAACAGGCCATATGGCACAGGCAATAGAGTATATCCCACAGGGCATAGGGCATAAGGCAAAGGGCACACTCCTTGCTCATTTGCGTCAGGCTGAAGCCTTTGTGGCAAGGCGTTGAATGCTCGGTGTAAATCAGAAGGGAGAAGTGGTTGGTTAATTACAGTTTTATGGTCGCCTCACAGGAGAGCACGCCCCTTTATAGCAATCATTAACTTTGCACTGCAACAATATAGTCAGATCTGAGCAGCGCTTGTCTTTGATTTATTGATCAAATGACACGCGTGGAAACCTTGCAGGTTAATGAACGGCGTTGTGTTCAATTTCATTTCGAAGAAGTAAAGCTTGAAGCATTTAAACACTTTTTTTTAACAAATGTCTTTGTTTGTTAAATATCTTCTTTGTTGACACACCAGACGGGATGGCCAAATGAGTTAGAGGGTCCGTCTCCCGTGTTGGTAGATCGTGGGGTCGAGGGTTCCAACCCTGGTCGAGTCAAACCAATGACTTAAAGATTGATACTTGTCGCTTCCTAGCCAGGTGCTCGGCATTATTAGGATAGGACAAGGACTGGTTGGATCAGTGTCATGATAATGTGACTGAGTAGGATATCAGGTCATCGTGCTGGTGGCCTGGTCGTCCAGTGGGCCAGCACTATAAAGTCACCATGAGTGCACACTGTCACAAGTCGGTACCCGTCCTGATATGACCTTAGATGTTGCTAGGATGTAAAACAACAAACAAACAAAAAACAAACAATCTTTTTTGACAACAACAATGCCTCTGGCTGACACATTTAGCAGTTGTGGTGCATTATTTTGAACTGTTAATAGATGAGATGAGATGATGAGATGAGATGAACAATATGAAAAAAAGTAGGTAACTAACTATCAGGCTATACTGAGATTACATGTATACGCATCTTGTTTTGTACGTGAGGACTGGAGGGATAGTGATTTGAATTTGACTCATTGGTTTTTTAGGTTGTTGGAGTTTTACATCGTGCCAACATCTAAGGTCATATCAGGACATGTACCGACTTGTGAGAGTGTGCACACTCATGGTGACTTTATAGTGCTGCACCACTGGGAGACCGGGCTGCTAGCACCATGACCCAATATCACACTCAGTCATATTATCCTGTCACTGAGCTAACCAGTCCTTGCCATACCCTAATAATGCTGAGCACCTGGCTAGGAAGCGACAAGTATCGATTTTAAAGTTATTTGCTTGACTCGACCAGGGTTCGAACCATGGGTTTGAATCCCACAATCTATCAAAGCGGGAGACGGACACCCAACTCATTTGCCCATCTGGTCTGGTCTGATTCATTGGTCATAACTGTGAGGATGACATAATAAAAAACAAACAAACAATATCGCTGTTCATACCAGGAAGTGGAATGAGCAGTCTGTTGATTGATGTAGACCTGTACCTGTTCAGAAATATCTACTTTCAACCCTGAATTAACTAGTCGCATGGTATCATAATCGCGAATAAGTAAATTTGTGCTGGTCATACAACATAAGATTACTTTGCTTATATATGGTGAATAAATTTAACCTCTTCAAATACAAGCAAATACTCGACACAGAAATTGCGTCAACACCAACAATGCACTCATGTACCATGTCGTCTTTCGGTATGCTATGCCCATTTTGCCTTTTTTGGGGGGAAATATGTTTAGTCTGCTGAATAAGTCTTTTGTCAGTGGTCTTCCAGCCATTTTTCAATTCAGGGTTATCTACACAAAAGGTATATAGAATAAGGTATACAATAACTGTTGAATACACAATTTGCACCATGTAACACAATGAAATTCTGTAACCCAAAGGTTTGCGAGCAATGTGGTAACAGTACTGTCATAACGGTGCCTTATTTCCCATTCTATTTCAGATAGATGATAGTATGTATAGGAAGTGGTGGAGGGGGGAAGAGGGTCAAGATCAGGGATAGGTTGAGTCTATAGATAAACATATGAGGGATGGACAACCGATATTGGTTCTGCCCTAAACCGGGATGGGGTGGAGGTGGGAGGGAGGGGGGCATGGGGTATGTCCCAGACTTAGCTTCAAATCCAACTAGCCTGTTTATGTTTATGTGTTTATTGTTCTTTTACATCCTAGCAACATGTTAGGTCATATCAGGATGGGTACTAACTTGTGACAGTCCACACTCATGGCGACTTAAAAACAGTGCTGCCCCACTGGGTTTGATTGATTGATTTGTTGGTGGTTGCTTTACGCCGTGTCGGCAGCATAGGCCATATTCACGGGGAGAAATGTTTGGTTTTTGTTCAAACCATCGCTTTTACGTGTAAAAGCAGAGACTCAATTATGTGCCAACAGACACTCATTAAATTAGAAAGCTCACAATCATATATTTGTGGTCAAGGGAAACAAATTCCCATAGCAAATTTTATTAATAATTGATAGAATCTATTTAGTAAACTATATGAGGTGGTACAGTCCAGCTGCCCTCAAAAAGGCTAAATTGTTTTCCTGTTTTACATTAGTAAAAAGGTCATGCATACTGTAGAACCGTTAGCGCAGGGCCAAAAAATCAACGCAACTTAGTAAAATGTGTTTGAGTGTCAGCGGGGACTGACACCCAATACATTCATGGGGAGGTTCCCCCTTGAGCAGAAAAGCATGTGTAAGCCACGAGTGGCCAACACGGCAGCGGCTAAGGACCGCTTGGTCCCGCCGACCTCCTGCATGAGTCATGTTGCTAGACCAGGCCACTAGCAACATGACCCAGTATCCCACACGCTCACATTATCCTGATACTGTGCTAACCAGTCCTTGTCATATCCTAGTAATGCCGAGCACGAGGCTAGGAAGCGACAAGTCATTTTGTAAGTCATTGGTTTGACTCGGCCACGAATCGAACTCCTGACCTTTCAATGGGGGTGGGGCGGAGCGACACGTAGCTCAGGCGGTAAAATGTTCACCTGTATAGATGTTGGTTATCCTATCGATTCTGCTCAGTGGACCCATTTGCAATTTGGGTTATTTTCCGTTCCAACCAGTGGTCCACAACTGGTTCATCAAGGGCTGTGGTATGTGCTGTCCTGTCTGTAGGAAAGTACATATAAAAGACCCCTTGCTGCCTCTCGGAAAGAGTAGCCTATGTGGCGCAGCGGGTTTCCTCCAAAGAAATGTCAGAATGACCATATGTTTGACATCAATAGGCGATGATATGAAAATCAATGTGCTCTAGAGGCATTGTTAAATAAAACAAGCTTTCCTTTTTTTTTCAACTGGAAGCCTGCGCTCTACCGATTCGGCCACTGTGTCCTGTACCCTATTTATGTATTATATATATATATATACAATGGTAAAATCAAAATGCAGGGGCAAATGATCGTAGTGTAGCTAAAATGAGTGGCACTATTTGCAGTAAACTGCCAGCTGCAACACGCACTGCAGAAAATGCAGCAGTGTTTAAGAAACTATTAACAAAATAATGTAACCTAGAAAAACAAATGATGTTTAAATGGACTAACACAGTATAATAAAAGCTGGATTTTGGACTGTTTGAAATCTACGAACAGTTACAAGCCATAAACAATGAGCAAGAAAACCACAATTATTACTAAAATAAAATTCTAAAGATTTAAAGTTGTGTAATGGCCCACTGCCCTCCGACTCCCACACTGCCATGCACACACGGAAGAACAACAAGATCCAATATCAGTACGCTTCAACTTGGTTTATTGAACCGATCTGCTCTCTGCGGCGTCCACAGTCAACTGACCTGCCCCCTGACTCGCCAGATCCCACATCGACTCTATAGGTGGTGTGGGGGGGTGAGCTAGCCACACACATTAAAGGGCAGCGCAGTCGGGGTCGGCCCGGTGGCTAGCCTGCCACCACCTAGCGCAGTTCAGTGTAACTGCGTAGTATTGCGGCGTAGTCTCTGCCGCTACCGTGTGGTAGTAGGGCTCATGTACAGTTGCATAGTCCGATGGTTTTGAGTTTCTGACATTTTTCTGAGATAAGTATATTAAATTGATCATTATAATCTACCTTACTTTAGTTTGAAGTAACTTTTAATTGAATTGGCTATCTTTTGAGATATTTGAAATTCAAACATCTGAAAATAATGTTGGCAAGCACGCCAAAACTCTAATATCATAGGCTTATGCAGTAACACTAACAGGTTCTATTGAATCGACTCAGTTTTCCCTTATATGTGGCAGCAAATACTAAATAAGTGCATCAGTATCTAAATTAGATATGTAGAATCAAATCTAGATAATTGCTTTGATTTTGGAAATTTGTTGCTTCATCGGACTATGCAGCTTTAAATAAAATTTAAAAGAGGGGGCCCAGCATTCATAGTTTAATGACAACGGCAGGCATGTTGGCAATTGTGGTTGTGTGAAGAGATTCATCGGACATATGCGGTGATGTATTAGTAAAACATACACCCCACCCCCCCGAACACACACCCACCCCCTACCAGTTCCCCTTATCTGGGTGATAGGTGTTTCTGAACTGGGGCTGGTTTACCAAGTACTCATGCTCTGTGTAAATCTAATTTTAGTACCTCTCCCTCCCTTTCGAATGCTAATATACAATTTAGAATACTAAAATAAATTGTAGACTACTAAAAATATAAAATTGTGAATACTAAAATAAAATTGAGATCTGCAATGTCAGATTGCTGTGAAAGATCCCGGGCCGGGCGTTGAGAAGAACCTTATTCAGATGGATCAATTATTTAATCAAAATAAAAAAGGAGAGTCAATGTCTATCCTCATATGGATTTTAGAGTGGACCAAATTGAGAGTAGCAACTTAGACGGGATAACGCCCCTAGATCCGGTTCTCCAGTAGAAAAGTCACAAATGATAACAGTACTCTTTACACAGCAAACAAACTGCCTTGGTTCACAATAGCAGACTTACCCTGATAGCTAACCCAGTAACCCACTGACCTACATTTTTAGTTTTTGTACTAATCTACATCAACTCGGTACCTATAGTTATTCCTATGTGCAATGCAATTCCTATGTATGTAAAACTTGTGCCTCCCTGCCGAAAGACATTGACTTATAGATTAACTTACAGATCCTCTTCTGGCTGATCTACACCCTATTGGGCCTCTAACAGTCTAATGCCAGCTCGTTATGGTTAAAAACAACACCAAAAATACAATTTTGTTTGCGCACATATGGAGGTCGACGGAGCCTTGAAGTCACATAATTGTATGTGTCCTCTCCAATGTATATCAAGCCTTCTCTCAAATGCTTCTACCGTTGGTGTTTTAACATGTGTTTGCCACTGAATAATTTGTTACAAATGTTTGCTTAGAATGTTGCTTGAGTTTAAAAATCCAAACAAAGAGATACATTTTTCTATTTTTCATGAGTGTCCGTTGAACAAGGATGAAACACTTTCAGCTTGTCTGTCTGTCTCTCTATCTGTGCGCTGTCAGTCATCTGGAAAACCTTTTCCGCAAAACATGTTGCACAGTGAGCTGCTACCCACAAAGGGAGCGGGATGTAGCTCAGTCGGTAGAGTGTCCACCTGTGAAGGTGTGGGACATCTGATCGATCCAACTCAGTGGACCCATTTTCACTTTGGGCTATTTTCCATTCCACCAGTGGTTCACAACTGGTTCATCAAGGCTGTGGTATGTGCTGTCCTGTCTGTGAGAAAGTGCATATAAAAGACCCCTTGCTGCTTATCGGAAAGAGTAGTCTATGTGGGGACAGCAGGTTTTCTCCAAGAAATATGTCAGAATTACCATATGTTTGACTTGCAATAGCCGATGATAAGAAAATCAATGCACTCTCGTGGCATCTTTAAATAAAACAAGCTTTACGTTTCTTTGCTACCCACAACATTAGTTCTTGCCACTGGCACCAGGGAGTGAGTTGGTGGTGAAAATCATATATAAGACTTTCCGCAGAAAACACTACACAGTGAGCTGCTACCCAGAGCATTAGTTCTTGCCACTGCCGCCAGAGGATGGGTTGGTGGTGGAAATCATCTATTTACCACCAATGAGGAAACCAGACTGGGTGGCCAAATGAGTTTGTTGAGTGTCCGTCCGCTGTTGTGAGAGATCGGGGGATCCGAACCCATGAGATCGTGGGTTCGAACCCTGGTCGAGTCAAACCAATGACTTACAAATTTATTCTTGTCGCTTTCTAGCCTGGCACTCAGCATTACGAGTATAGGGCAAGGACTGGTTCGCTCAGTGTCAGGATAATGTGACTGAGTGGGATATCAGGTCATGGGGCTGGTGGCCTGACTTCCCAGTGGGGCAGCACTATAAAGTCACCATGAGTGCACACTGTCCCATCCTGATATGACCTTAGATGTTGCTAGGATGTAAAACAACAACAAACAAACAACCAATGAGGAATGGCTAGATCACCCCCCTCCTCCTCCTCCCCTGGCCCCCTCCATCTCCCACTGAATGTCTAATGAGGCTGAGTGCAGTCATGCGTGACGACCATTTAGCCGTCACTTTCAGCTGGGCAGCGAATAATGATGGGTGTCACGTTTTGACTCGGTTAGGGGTTGTCTTTTGTTGTGGCTATTGTTGCTGTTTGCCATTGTGGCTAGCTGTGATGGTTTCAGGAAGGCTGCGATGATTGTCCACAGGTTCCCATGATCCTGCCTCGACCTAATTTCTCAGTCGCAACTGTGGCGACACACACCAGTAATTCATCGGGTAGTTGCGTGTCGCGCTGCGCGGGAAAATGGGGGGTCTGTAAATCATGTCTTTGTTCACAGCATTATTGTCCGTTGTCATGGCAATGCATGCATGGCATTCCCCAATGCCAGTTGCTGTGTTTGCACACCGCAAGCCACGCCAAGTTTATTGAGCGTTCACTAATGTGTGGAACAGCCTCTTGAGTCACATTGTGGAGGCTCCCCCTCCGCCCCGCCCCGCCCCGCCCGCCCCGCTCCGCCCCGCTCCGCCCCGCACCGCCCCACCCCGCCCCGCCCCGCCCCGCCCCGCCCCGCCCCGCCCCGCCCCGCCCCGCCCCGCCCCGCCCCGCCCCGCCCCGCCCCGCCCCGCCCCGCTCCGCCCCGCTCCGACCCCCTCGGCCCCGTTAAATCCTCCCAAGTATTAACACTGTCTGTATGAAGGATTGATAGATACTGGAGGGAGCAAGATAGTGGTTATGATTAGGAAGCGGCTTCGCACTGGTCATGTCATGGAGACAAGTTGTAACAAGCGATATCTCTCTAGATTCATCTGACAGAGATCTGCATTCACATGTATAACGACATTCATGTGAATGAACCTGAGTTGTTGATATTTAAGCAAGACATGGCTACATCGCGAGCATTTCACTGGAAACATATCTATTATCGCCCAAGTGTGATATTATCTATTATCGCCCGAGTGTATTATTATCTATTATCGCCCACCCCCTGTTCAGGGCAGAACCA
Source organism: Branchipolynoe longqiensis (assembly GCA_030323885.1). Lineage (NCBI taxonomy): Eukaryota > Metazoa > Annelida > Polychaeta > Phyllodocida > Polynoidae > Branchipolynoe > Branchipolynoe longqiensis. The sequence continues at coordinate 36,170,592 of CM059197.1, forward strand.
TGTGTAGTAGTTTGCACTGAGCTCTCAGGCAAGGAACTCCGTAGACAGTTGGGAGTGGATAGGGTGATGATATCAGGTAGACTAGCTGGTGTAAATGGTTTGCTCACTAGCCCAGAATGCAAAAGATGTGGGTTTGAATTCTTCCGATTGTTGTCACCCCCACGAAGGGCAAGAATAATATGAATAAGCTATGCTTAGGACCGACCCCCCGATTTTAAATACAGCAAAGTATTTTATGATTGCTCATGTATTTTTTTACCCCACTCGCGGTGTTCGATTTGAAATTCCAGCAATTCGGGTGATCCGAGTCGCGGTCCTGATAATCGAATACAGCCATCGTTTGCGTGGAATAAACTATTCATATTTCATTTGTACATCTATTTTTATGCCAAAGTGTTCTTCATTTCTTTTAATTTTGATTAAAACAAAGTTTTGAACTGCGCATATCCGCAAATTCTATGGCAGTGGGCATTTGTTTTGATATATTATTAACCAATAGCTGACCCCGAATACCGTCAATTGGGCCTATGGGCTTAATGCCTTGACTGCTCAGCTGCAGAGTAGTCCAGAGGAATGCATACACTGGTCCCAGTGACGTCATCACACCATATATGGAAGATCTGTAGTGAGGGACCAGTGTAGTTGTTCCGCGACTTGGATTGTGCTAACTCTGCGGCGGGACATCATTAAGGCGTTAGGTGAATCACTGTCATCCACCCTGTTTGCTGTGTTGTGAAGTTTGATGATCTATTTCCGTTTCCGTTTTCTGGAATTTGATTATTTCGTTATTCAACACGAAATACAAATGGCAGCGCCCATAGAGGCCTATTTCCGTTTCCGGTTGCTGGATTTTGGTGAAATCCTCTATCAGTGTGGGTATTGTTTAGTCCTTAGTGAGTGTTAGTCCTTAGCCTCCCCGTGGGTGGGTCGGTATTATTTATTTAGGTACAAAACTAGATCAATTTGAGAATAGCAGCATATAAGCTCCCCCCCCACACACACACATACACATGCAACTCACCTATGGTAAAGGCAGCTCACAAAACCTCAGCTAACAAAACCTAACTGACCCTGCTTGCTAACCTACTAACCCACTAACCCATTAACCTTCTACTGACCCATGGATACTCTGGGGGCGTAATCGATTAACACGACCCAGGCGACTCGGGTCACTCGAGTCGTAAGAATTTCCAATCGAATACCACGAGTGGAGTCGAGAAATACACGTGCCGTGTGCAAAGCGACCCGACCCCAGTAACCCACCTCTTGGCTGGGGTTGGCTAGGAGTGATGGCATCACATTTTTGCTGGTACCGTCCTGTAGCAGTACAAGTTCTATGTGTTTTCTTAATGGTTTTTTTGTTTCTTTTAATAAATCAGATTAATGAAATGGAAATATAACTAAACTATGCAATACAAAAATACTTTAAATCCTCCTATTTTCCTCTAGTTATATTTGTTTGCTTTTTAAAAATGTTTTGGATTAAGCCACTATTTTTTCCACCCGAGTGTGTTGGAGAGTGTTCGATTATGCAACCTGAGGATGTAGAGTATGCGCATGCGCCAAAAAGTGGCTCAGGCGGCCCGAGTTGATTAATCGATTACACCCTGGATGTCCATCGGGGATTGGGGACATAATAATGCATGGTAATTAAATTTGTTTATTTCTTTTATTTATGAAGCTATTCAGTGATTATTGAACTTGTTTTCTTTTAATATAAAGAAGAATAGTGCTGTCACCAACATGGCTGTAGTGCTTATAGACGACATCACGGTTCTGACTGCGCATTCGCTGAAAACGGCGTTGGGAGCAAAGCAAAGGCGTACATATGCCCATTGAGTTTGCCGATACACCTAGGGCAAAACTGGCATTTTATTCAAAATAACTAGAAATACATAACAATTTGGCCTAAACATGGACGGAAGGATGCAATATAATAATATAATGAATATGTTTTAGACACAACTCTCCATACATCATATAAACATGAATCAAATAAATAAAACTGACTGTCTATGGCTCTACCACTAGTCTGAGTGCCTAGATGTGTCTAAATCTAAATGCATATGGCATAAGATCTGCTGGTTATATTAATGTAAATGCAATGCTGGATAACAGATTAATATCTTAATTTATTATATATAATTTTTTAGTTGGTATTCTATGTTCCAAACAAGAGCTGAGATGAGCTGAAACTAGCACATTTCATAGCTGCACCCAGTGTATTAGCATGTACCATGTGCTTCTTGAGGCTTTGTTTTGCTCTGATGCATCCCACAATGCACCGTGCCGCTGGAACCGTGATGTAGTCTATTTGGGAGCTAGACAAACATTCATGCTCCATTATGCCCTTGCAGCATGGAGTTCTGTTTCCGGTTGGGTCACGTGCTTCACGTCCATTCTTGACTGGCTGCGTGTTTGTTAGTAGTTTGACTTTCTGAACCTGCTAACTAATGGTAATGGGGAAGTTAGGTGAAAGCGAATGAGTTGGCGCCACAATTGATTCAGATTGCTGCAACTCAGACATGTAGGAAAATGTTTTCACTCCTCAATTGACTGATTTCACACTTGCGGGGGCCCACCGTCGAGTGTACGTAGCCTCACTTTTGAATGCAATCAAAGTCAGTGCTGTGAGATCTGTGATTGCAAGAAATGCCTAGTGAATGACTGGAGGGGCGGAGAATAACTAACTCACCAGCGCAGTTGTAATTACGGGCAAACTTTCCCAACACACTGCTGAGAGATCTGCGGTTGCTCTAAGTGCCCACTAAACTATTAGTGCAGAAATCAGACGTAATTTGTACCATCCATCTTTAGAAGCGTTTGTTGTATGTCTCCTTTGTTGAGAAATAGCAGACAAAATATGGGAATAACACTTTCGTTAACCCATTCACTTTTACATCCAGTCACACAACAGTAAACCACGGCATCGCTAGGGATTGATTGATTGATTGGTGGTTGCTTTACGCCGTGTCGGCAGCATAGGCCATATTCACAGCGAGAAATGTTTGTTTTGTTCAAACCATCGCTTTTACATGTGAAAGCATACAATCAATTTTGTGTCAATGGACACTCGCTAGGGATCTTCCAGGTTCAGTTGCCCAACTAACTTCGCTTTCGAATCAAGATGGTGTGAGTGCGCGCTCAGTCAATATGTCCGCTGATTTCTGAGAGGAGACTGAAGCTGTGACCTCGGGTAAAATATTCTGATAATGATGCATTGGTGGGGGAATGCAAATGTTCTATTTGTGGAAAAGGTATATAGGGCCAGGTGCATAAATGTGTTTATGTAGTTGCTGGTGGTATTTGACTCATTACAACCAGACCACCTAGACACAAACCGCTTGGAACACATATAGAAAGCATAGTTTTACGTCCTAGCAACATCTAAGGTCATATGAGGACGGGTACCGACTTGTGACAGTGCGCCCTCATGGTGACGTCTATAGTGCTGCCCCACTGGGACACCAATCAGCCAGCACCATGTCCTGATATCCCAGTCAGTCACCTTATCCTGACACTGAGCTAACCAGTCCTTGCCCTATCCTAATAATGCTGAGCGCCATTGGTTTGACTTGACCAGGATTCGAACCAACGAACCCATTGGTCATTTCTTTGGGAGGGAGGGGGTTTGCCCCCTTTGGTACATCAACACTTGCTGGCTTTGACAGCTAGTGGCATGACCTAGTTAATATACCAATGCTATTGTATTTTGTATACACTATCACTAACAAATACTCAACCAGACGCGATGGCCAAATGAGTTGAGTGTCCGCCTGGCGTTTTGGTGACCTCTGTCCAAGCCAAACCAATGGCGTTAAAATTTATATGTGTCACTACCTAGCTTGGCACTTGGCATGACAAGGATATGGCAAAGAGCAGTGGAATGAGGAAGACCAATTGTCCGTGATTGAAATTTCCCCGGCATATGCAGTACAATAGTTGAGCGCCCACCTCCCATTTTGGCAGTAAACCCCCAGGTTTGAATCCCGGCCAAGTCAAACCAATGACTTAAAAATGCATAGGAGAGTAATTGTCCATGCTTGAAATTACCCCTGCTTAACAAAGTAATGTGAAAAAAGCAAAGCACCAAAAAAAGACCAAAAATAAGTACACACCAGTAGGTCAAGTAGCAAGAACTTGATCAATAATTAAAGCGGATGTGTTCTTAAATCATTGTTTTGCATGACTAGTACCTTCTCACGAGAAGCGGGACTTTTGTTTGACCATTGCGCTTCACTGAATGGTATTTTGTCACTCATCTTCCTGCCCCTTTACAAAATAATTACCGCGTTGCAGTAAGAATTGCCCAGCATCATCAGCATCCATTGTTTCTTCCGTGAAAAGCATTTACTCTTTTGAATTCAACCATTTGCACTCATTATATTCCGAATGAACGCTAAGTAGGCCTAATTCATTCTTCGCTTTCAGCGAACAACAAAAAACTGTTATTGTGAGGAAGGATTATTATTATCATCGTTATTATTATTATCTCCCCTCCGTACATCATTGTAACGCTTGTTTTATTTAAAGACACCTCTAGAGAACATTGACTTTTATACCACTGGCTATTGGATGTCAAGTATATGGTCATTCTGGCATATTTCTTTGGAGGAAACCCGCTGCCGCCACATAGGCTACTCTTTCCGATAAGCAGCAAGGGGTCTTTTATAAGCATTTTCCCACAGACAGGACAGCACGTACCACAACCTTTGATGAATCAGTTGTGGATCACTGGTTGGAATGGAAAATAGCACAAATTGCAAATGTGTCCACTGAGCAGTATCGATAGGATGACCGACACCTTCACAGGTGGACACTCTACCGCCTGAGCTACGACCTGCTCCCCATATACGTCATTGTATCCAGTTAAATAAAGCGTGAACATGGCCTGGCAAAATTGGGGTTGGAGGTATCCTAAAAGTGATCTGTGAGAAATTAGAATATCAACTTATAAAGGGACCGGACGCAGTGGCTGACTCAGCCAGGCTTCCCGTGCAGAAGGTCAGGAGTTCGACTCCTAGCCGAGTCAAACCGATGACTTATGACATTGATACTTGTCGCTACGTAGCCTGGCGCTGCGCATTAATAGGATCGGTGAGAGGTGGGCGGATGGTGGCACCACCAGTATCGTTTGATAACTTGGTATGAAGTTTATGGATGATAGATTACCTTCCATGCATTTATACTCGCATAATACATTATACATCAATTATATTGGAGATGATTAGGCTATGTACTTCGACATAATGGAATATGTTCGTCCCTTACATCCAAGGAAACCAGAGACAAATTGTAATCTCAATATGTGAATATTTTATCATTATTAAATCGAATTTACTGGAATTTACCAATTTTAACAATACCAATCTGCAGTACTCGTTTATGTTGGGTACCGTTGACAGCATATACTAGTCTAGGCGCACTGTCCATAGCGCTCTTCCATCTAACCTAATTTGATTTAAATTTCATTTCAAGTTTACTTTATTTCATTTCATTTTAATTTAACTTTAATTCTATTGATCGAGACCCCCCCCCCCCACATCCCCTTCAGACCCCCCCCCACATCCCCTTCAAAGAACTTCACCTTCAGGTAATCAGTAAATGTGGCCTACGCCTACCGATTATTTTAAATGAACCCCGGTAATAGGAATCCAATCTCTGATTTTGGGGCCGTTGGGCGATAATTAGTGAAATATCGAGACGCGCTGGGGGCGCGTTATGCGCGCGTCGGTACACGTCAGTACATTATCTTTGACGTTGATGGTTGGCGCGAAACGCCGGCGCGCGTTCCCTATCGCCCAAGGTTTTCAACATGTCAAAAACAACCCAACGACCGCCAGCGCGCGCAAATATATGGGTAAGGACGTTAGGCGCGCGTCGCACTGCGTTGGACGCGCCGGAATAACGTTATGGGAACGCTAGGAAGACGGCGTGCGTGCGGGAGGGTCGTTGCTCACGCGTTGCGCAAACTGGGCCGTTTTTGTTTTATGCCCTAGCAACATTTAAGGTTAAATGAAGACGTCGCGCCAAACTTTTTTTTTTTTTTCCCCCGCGTGTCGACACGCGTCGTGCTGACGCCGATCTTTTCCCCCAAACCGCCGAAAAGTTTGACGTTTCTCGACGCGCAAGATAGTACTTTCAACGCTGACGGGTCACCTAGAGAAGCGTCGTAGTGTGACAGGCCCATTAATGACGTCACGCACTGCCATGGATATTCACATGGTCCACGGGGCGCGGTGGCCTAATCGGTTGAGCGCGGCCCTCACGTGAGGAAGGTCGAGAGTTGGGTTCCCAGTCGAGTCAAACAAATGACTTTAAAATTGATACGTGTCACTTCCTAGACTGGCACTCGCCAGTAATAGGATAAAGCAAGGACTGGTTAGCTCAGTGTCAGGATAATGTGACTGAGTGGGATATTGAGTCATGGGGCTGGCAGCCTTATTTCCCTGTGGGGCAGCACTATACAGTCACCTTCGAGTGCACACTGTCACAATTGGGTACCTGTCATGACATGACCTTATATGTTGCCAGGTCGTAAAACTCCAGCAAACAAACAAATGGACCATTGGTTGGAGAAACGTAGTCAACATCTATATTTAGTACTATTGCATAGTTAGGACTATCTCGTCAGGAATGATGTCATATCCCTTCATGTGTAGAGCATTAACTTATATGTGGTCTATAATCTATTATGGGAATATAAACAAGGACACTACAACCTTTCAGTTCCTCTACTATATACGTCACCATCAGATAACTACCTGATCCGGGTTTTAGTTATATCCGTGGCCACAGCGGCGCCACCTGCGGGTGGTCACATTGGTGCTAACTGAACCCCACGTTAGGGCTATCACAGTTTCTTTCGTGAGTTTTGTATATACCCCAACAATCACATTATAACAGGATTTCACGGCAAGATATATAATAGTGGCCTACATTAAATAAGGAAGACAAAGACATGATAGTGCATATATATATATATATATATATATATAATATATATATATATGTATATATATATGTATAATAGAAATCCCACCAAATGAATGTGCACTGTTACAAGTTGATTCCGATTCTAATATGATTTTAGATGTTGCTAGGATACCAGAAACAATCAATCAACCAATCAGTCATCCATTTACCCAAAGACTGCTTCCCCCCACACACCGTCACTCTACCCAATCGCGCCTGCTCCCTCCCTTCCCCTCTCTCTCTCTACACACACTCTCTGTCTCTCCTCCCCCACTCCCACCCAGCAAACTCCTCTCTCCTCTCCACCCTATCTCCACTCTCTCTTCTCTCTCCACTCTCCTCTCTCATCTCTCCCCTCTCCCCTCTCCCCCTTACCTCTCCCCCCTCTCGCCTCGCCTCTCCTCTCTCTCCCCTCCCCTCTCCTCTCTCGTCTCTCATCTCTCCCCTCTACTCTCTCCTCTTTCCTCTGTCCTCTCTCCCCTCTCCCCTCTCATGTCTCACCCCTCTCATCTCTTCCCTCCCCTCTCATCTCTCCCATCTCCTCTCTCCTCTCTCCCCTTTCGTCCCTCCTCTCTCCCATTTCCTCTCTCCTCTCTCCTCTGTCCCTTCTCCGCTCTCCTCGCTCCTCTCTCCCCTCTCGCCTATCCTCTCTCCCCTCTCCCCTCTCCTCCCTACCATCTCCCCTCTCCTCTTCCCCTCTGCTCTCTCCTCTCACTCCTCTCTCCCCTCTCTCCCCTCTCCCCTCTCCCCTCTCTCTCAACCCTCTCTTCCCTCCCCTCACCTCTCTCCTCTTTTCCCTGAACTGTCCCCACTCCCCTCTCCTCTCTCCTCTCCCCCCTTTCCCCTCTCATCTCTCTTCTCTTCCCGCTCTCTCTCCCTCTCCCCTCTCCTCTCCCCCCTCTGCTCTCTCCCCTCTGCTCTCTCATCTCTCCCCTGTGCTCTGTCCTCTCCCCCTCTCATATCTTCCCTGTCCTCTCTCCTCTCCTCTCTCCTCTCTTATCTCTCATCTCCCATCTCTCCCCTCTTCTATCTCCTCTCCCCTTCTCCCCTCTCCCCTTCCTCCTCTCCTATCCCCTCCTCCTCCTCTCCCCTCTCACCTCTCCTCCCTCCCCTTTCCCCTTCCCCCTCTCCTCTCTTCTCTCTCCTCTCTCCTATCTCCCCTATCTTCTGTTATCCTCTCCCCTCTCCACCCCCTCGCCCTCCCCTCCCACTTCCCTACTCTCCTATCCTCCTCCCCTCCTCTTCTCCTTCCCCCCTCCCCCGCCTCTCCCATATCCCATATGTTATTCCTCTCATTCTCCCCTCTATCTATACACCCACCATCCTCTTTCCCCAACCCCACCCATCCACCCCCGCCGCCCACACCCCCCCCCCCCCCGCTGGTCTTCCCACCTCTCCTCCACCCCTTCTCTCTCCCTCTCTCTCCCCTCTCTCTCTACACACACACCCTCTCCACCCACCAACTCATCCACCACCCTCGCCGGTTCCCCCCCCCCCCTCCTCCCCCCTCTCTCTCCCCCTCTCATCCCCCTCCTCTCCCTCTCTACACACACCCACCCACTCCACACCCACCCACCCACCCACCACCCCCGCCGGTGTTCCCATTCCGGCGCGTCCTGAATCAAACCCAAACACCTCTCACATTGAGGCTAAATGATTCACGGCCTGACCTACGGCCGCCCCGGGCACCCTGCTCTTCATTGCGTGATCAGACTTCATCTGTAGGCCCAGCTGAATGGCTTCAATTTGATGGCATTCATTATTTACAACCTCCCGCTATTTGCCTGCTGTCAACAATGCGAGGGGAGTGGGTGAGGGCAGGGTGGGGGTGGGGCAGGGGCACTGGGGGAGGGTTTGTGGGAACGGTGGGGGTGGGCAGGGTGGGAGGGGGCGTTGGGGCGGTGGGGGTACGACGGGTGGTTTTGGACACGGTGAGGTGTGTGGGTGGGCGCGGTTGGTGGGGGGGGGGGGGTGAGCACTGGGGGTGGGGGTGTAAGCACTTTAGGGGCGGGGGTGGGCACGGTAGGTATGGTGAGGGGGCACTGTGAGGGTGAGTGGGTGTGAATGTGGTTAGTTTGTTTGTGGTTTACGTTCTAGCAACATCTAAAGTCATATATACAATGTGTGGGGGGACGGTGGAGGGGGGCAAGGGGGGAGGGGGTGGGAACGGTGGTGGGTGGGCGGACACGGTGGGGGTGGGAAGTATGGGCACGGTGGGGGTGTGGGTGGGCACGGTAAGGGAATCGGTGTGGGCACAGTGGGGGTGTGGGGGTGGGCACGGTGGGGGTGTGGGGGTGGGCACGGTGGGGTGTGGGGGTGGGCACGGTGGGGAGGCACGGTGAGAGTGGGTGTCTGGCTATGTGAGTAGTTTGTTTGTGGTTTACCTTCTAGCAACATGTAATGTCATCCCGATATGACCTTAGATGTTGCTACGATGTAAAATAACAACAAAAACAAACAAACCTGCTATATCCTAATACTCAGTTTGCATACATTGGTACCTGTCTTCAAAGCACAAGTCTGTACCCAGCCCATGGGAAAGTGCATATAAAAGACCCCTTACTGCTTATCAGAAATAGCATAAGTGGGTTTCCTCCTAAAAGAATATGTCAGAATGACCATATCTTTGAAGTCCAATAGCTGATGATATGAAAAGCAATGTGCTCTAGACGTGTTGCTAAATAAGACAAGCTTTACTTTGCACCCAGACCAATTTTTATGAGCCAATTGCAGGTGTAATCTCATCAGCGGAGCTAGCAACAAATGAGAATAATTGCCGTTCATGAATTGATAAAAACCTTTTTATTAAATTGCTAGCACATGGTAGGAGTTCCTGCCAATTATAGATCTCCTTTGAGCAGTGGACAGAATACCAAATGAGAACAATTACAATTCATCGACTGAAACAAAAAGATTGCTTGCATATGGCGAGAGTCCGCCCATCCCGGGGATCTCTCCCAACAGGTACCACTGTATCTCTAATGTTCACCTTGGACAGAAACCACTTTCTCGAGAGCAGAGGACATTTAATTCAAAAGCAGACGGCAATTTAAATTGGAGACAAAAAGAAATCTCCATTTGTAAAGCTTCAATTGTGTAGACGAGGCGCATGCGTGACACGACGTGAACGCGTGGTAAAATATGGGTCGGTGCTTTCTAATTACCCGTGTCAACGCCAGGGGTGGGTGCATTTGGCTGTTCAGTGATCGATTCGCATGGTCTCTTTAAAGCTGCATAGTCTGATGAAAGGGTAGCATTTTCTTAAAGCTGCATAGTCCGATGAAAGTATGACATTTTCAAAACTAAAACACTGACCTAGATTTGATCCTACACATTGAACTCAGATCCCGGCACACTTATTAAACTTGTGTTGCTGCGTAGAAGGGAATGCGAGGCTAATTTAATAGAACCTGTTACGAGTGAAGTCTATGACGTCAGAATTTAGAGGTGCTTGCCCAAATTAATTTGTCATGTTTGCACTTCAAATATCTCCAAATGTTAGCGATTTAAAATAAATACTACTCTAAATTAAAGTAAAGCATATTAAGACGATACATTTATTTGTATTTACCTCAGAAAATGGCATCAACTCAAAGTATTCGGACCATGCAAATTTAACTATTCATGAAGATCAACTTCATATATTACAAAAATAGATATATGGAAGAAACTCAAGATCATCAGTTGTTGCAACTTTAACTACATTGTGTTGTTCGGGTGTTTTTTTCAAATGATGGACAACATATCGCCTAGAGTGAGACGAGAGCCCACATTTCAGCCATTCTGGAGATGGCGTCCTAACCATATAGTCTGTTTGATGCAATCAACCTACCAATGCCTACCTGTGCATGTGGCAATTCACAGGGTTTTGTAACTGCATCTCACTACACTCATCCACCTGGAATTGTAAGTCTCATCAGGGATAAAATATCTCCGCAATTTTGCGGATTTCCGGGATTGTTCCTGTACCTACTGCAATCCTGCAGCACGATCAACGATAGGCAATACTAATACGTTATTTTACACTGCAGCACTATCAGCGCATACTACTAATAAATGCTTCAAACTCCGCAGCACTATCAGTGTATACTACTAATACATGCTCCAAACACCACAGCACTAACAGCTTATACTACTAATAAATGCTTCAAACGCTGCATCACTATCAGCACATACTACTAATAAATGCTTCAAGCTCCACAGCACTATCAGCGTTTACTACTAATAAATGCTTAAAACGCCGCAGCACTATCAGCGTATACTACTAATATGCGCTTCAAATGCATGTACCTACTGCAATCCTGCAGCACTATCAATGTATAGGCACTACTAATACGTTGTTCTACACTGCAGGACCATCAGCACATACTACTAATAAATACTTCAAATGCCACAGCAGTATCAGCATACACTACTAATAAATGCTTCAAACACCACAGGACTCTCAGCATATACTGCGTTCTTTTACACTGCAGCACCATCAGCATATACTACTAATAAATACTTCAAACGCCGCAGCACTATCAGCGTATAGTACTAATAAACGCTTCAAACGCTGCAGCACTATCAGTGTATACTACTAATAGGTGCTTCAAATGCCTGAACTTACTTCAATCCTGCAGCATGATCAATGTATAGGCACTACTAATACGTTGTTTTACACTGCAGCACCATCAGCGCATAATATTAATAAATACTTCAAAGGCCACAGCACTATCAGTGTATACCACTAATAAATGCTTTAAATGCTGCAGCACTACAGCATATACTACTGATACATGCTTCAAATGCTGCAGCACTATCAGCATATACCAATATATATAAAAACCCGACTTCCAGGAACTTTCTGCGATTCCCTGACAATGCTAAACCTATTGGAGAATATCAGCATTTCCGCTTTTTTCCCGGAGACCACTTTCATTCATGCTTATACTTATATTATAATATCTAGGTAGTACAATTACAATAGACTACATCATGGTTCCAGCGGCGCAGTGCAATGTGGGATGCATCAGAGCAAAACAACCCCCCCAAAAGCACATGGCACATGCTAATACACTGGGTGCAGCTATGAAATGTGCTAGTTTCAGCTCATCTCAGCTCTTGTTTGAAACATAGAATACTAACTACAAAAATATATATAATAAATTAAGATATTAATCTTTTACCCAGCATTGCATTTACATCAATATAATCAGCACATATTATGCCATGTGCATTTAGATTTAGAAAGATCTAGGCACTCAGACTAGTGTTAGAGCCATAGCTAGAGTACTCAATGCATTGTCAATGGCAGTGAGCAATCTCCATACAGAAAAAGTAAAATATTGATAAAACCACACCACCTCTAGACAAACAGCTTGGAACACATATAGAAAACTTGTTTACCAAAAAGATTCTATTAAATTTATAAGGTTAGGGTTTTGGATTTCTATTAATTTTGAATAAAACTGACATTTTTCAATGTGCGTATAGGCAAACTCAATGGCCGTACGCCTTTGCTTTGCTCCCACGGCCGTTTTCAGCGCATGCGCAGTCGGAACCGTGATGTAGTCTATACTGAACAAATGTACCCCCCCCCCCACAAAAGGTTTTATTGTTTGTTTGCTTGTTGTTGTTTTACATTAGGTCCTAGCAACATCTAAGGTCATATCCGGACAGGTACCGACTTGTGACAGTTTGCAATCATGATGACTTTATAGTTCTACCCCACTCAAAGACCACGCCACCAGCACCATGACCTTATATCCCACTCAGTCACATTATCCTGACACTGATCCAACCAGTAATTGCCCTATCATAATAATGCGGAGCGCCAGCCTAGGAAGCCCCCAATAGCACAACACACAAAAAAAACGCAAGAAAACCCACACACACCGAACACGCGCCCTTATTTTATATGATGCTACATGAAGTAAAACCACCAATCCATCAATCAATCACTCTATCTATGGTGGCATTCAATAAAGTATAAGGCACCCCATGTCAGATGTTATTACAGTTCATTGTTGGGTTTTTGCGGCTTAGGAATATCTAATATCATATCAAAACAGGCTCTGAGTTACGACAGTACACCCTCATGGCGAATTTATAGTGCTGTCCCAATGAGAGACCAGGCCGAAGGTACCATGGAATCGTATCCCACTCAGTCACATTTTCCTGATAATGAGGTTGTTGATTATGCGGGTGAAATTTCAATCACAGATAATTAGTCTTCCTCATTCCACGGCTCCTTGCCCTATCCTAGTAATAATGAGTGTATCAGGATAGATAGCATTATAAGAGTGCCATCGAAATGTTCACTCTCTGGTATCAATCTTGTTATCTTCCTGTTTCAAGGTATAATTAAAATTATTACATCTGACCAAGTTAAGGGGCTGTCACATTAGGTTTTTTTGCGGGAGCGTATGGCGGCATAAGCGCATTACGTCATATACGTCGGTATACTCCACCATAGGCTACGCATACGCTACGCATACGCTACGCATACGCCATCATACGCCGTTATACGCCGTGATACGCCGATCCTCCAACAAGCCTGTTTCCTTGCTCAAAATTGTCAGCGTATGGCAGTGTATGGCAGCGTATGGATCATACGCTGCTCATACACTAGGCGTACACTATGCATACACCGGCATAGGTTACGCATAGGTTAGGAGTACGTCGGCATAGGTTGGGCATATGCTGGATTGACACCTGCCGGGTGTCTCTTGCATACCCCCAACGTTCTGTAAAAGTGGTGTCACACTACGGCGTATGGCGTTAGGGTATGGATTTTCGACCCATACACCGTCATACGCCATCATACGATTTGCATACGCTACGCATACACTACGCATATGCCGGCATACGCCGTCATACGCCGTCATATGCGCGTCCATCCAAATTCTTTTTCAGCATGCTAACAAATCTTTGGCGTATGGCAGCATATGGCTCATACGCTGCTCATACGCTCGACGTACGCTATGCGTACGCCGACATAGGTTACGCATAGGTTGGGTGTACGCTGAACTTGTCAATCACAACCGTCAAACCTCATCACAGTACGCTGCGCATAGGTCGGGATACGCTTTGAATATGCCACCATAGGCATGGGGTAGGTTAGGCATAGGTTAGGCATAGGTTAGGCATAGGTTAGGCATACGCTGGGCATACGCTTCAGATGCCGCTGGGACCTCGTGCGTAGCGTATGACGGTGTATGACGGCATATGACGGCGTATGGGTCGAAAACCGCATACGCCGGCATATGCTAACGCCATACGCCGTAATGTGACAGGGCCTTTAGCATGTAATAAACAGTGTTATTGGTCGGTCCTTTAACACAGGCTCTATTGCGTGTCAATGAATATTGATAATTGCATATTGATTTGTGTGCGGATTGAGTGATGCCAGGATCTGAAATGGGTAATATTTTAATTAGCTAATTATTGACCGGTATGGGGATTGGAATCCTTGAATAATACGTGTTACACAGGTTCTTGAGTTCCAAATCCCACATCTGAGAAATAATTGCCTGGTATAAGATTACCGTGATATAACATAACATGATATAACATCATGTGATATAGCATTTCCGTGATTTAATTAATTAAGGCCTTCAGTCAATGTCAGGTTAATTAACAGACGGAGACCTGGCAGGGTTTACTGATCATTGTAAGCAGGTCGAGAGCGGCTCACTCGACAGGATTTCCACCACTAAGCCGCCTTCTGAAGGCAGTGGAAGAACTAAGGTTGCGTACATCATGCTTCGTTGAAAAGGTCTTATCGAGGATTTCTCACCACCAACCCGCCCTCTGACGTGGACTGGAAGAACCAAAGTTGTGTGCAGCTTGTTTTGTTGAAAAGGTCTTATACTATAGAGGGTTTCTCACCACCAACCCGCCCTCTGATGTGCAGTGGAAGAACTAAAGTTGTGTGCAGCTTGTTTTGTTGAAAAGGTTTTATAGAGGATTTCACACCACCAACCGGCCCTCTTGACCGTGGGTAGCAGCTCACTGTGCATGTTCCAAATGTACTTTCCAGTTCTAAATAATAAACAAAACGTAGCCACACTTATTAGAATCTAATAAGTTTGGCTATGTTTTGCGTAGTATTTCTAAAACAGTTGTATAGTTGAATATATCATTTCTAACGAGTCCTAATGTCCAAGTCCTACTACCGGTTGGCGGTGTGGTGTGCTCGCCAGTCCTGCTATGACCTCAACTGTTGCTAGTATTAAAACTCCAAATCGATCAATCAATAAATTAATCACTGTCCCCTATTCCGAATATCGATCCGATAATTTAGCTGGGAACTAACTGGAATCCTCCGATTCCCGATCAATGATGTAGTTCCACGGTCCAATTACCGCGTGCTGTGCGACGGGCTTTGCAATTGATTCGTACACGCGACGCGCGCTGCCAATTCCCTTTGGCGATTCCATCCGCGCCCACGAGCTGTCGCTGCAACAGCAATATGGCGGCCAACTTCGCGCCAGCTCATAGTGCGCAGGCGCGATGTCGTAATTCTGGCAGGGGGCGGGGATGTGGGTGCTGGTGGGTGTCAAAAGATGTATGTGTGTGTGTAATCGGGTCCATCTATCAGGAGCCTCCAGTTCACAGCGCGTTTGGACGCTCTACACCACCCCGGGTAAGCACTTTCCTTGCCCCTCCCACCCCATCCAGCCTCTCCTCCCCGCCCGCCGCGCTCAATCCCCCGCACAGCCCCTCCCCGCCCCTCTCAACCCCCCGCACAGCTCCACCCCGCCCCGCACAATCCCCCGCACAGCCCCGCCCCGCCCAGCCCCGCTCAACCCTCCGCACAGCCCCACCAGCCCCGCACAATCCCCCGCACAGCACCGCCCCGCCCAGCTCTACCCCCGCTCCGCCACGTCCTCATACGTACCCGTTCCCCCTCTCCTCACCATCCCCTCACACCTTCACACCTTCACAGATTCACTCCTCTCCCTCTCCTCTGTTCCTCTGTTCCTTCTGCCTGTCCCCCTCTCCCCTTCCTCCCCTATCCTCTCCTCTCCCTCTCCCTCTCCCTCTCCCTCTCCCTTTTCCCTCTCCCTCTCCCTCTCCCTCTCCATCTGCTTCTCTCTTCTTCTGCCCCCCTCTCCCTCTCCCTCTCGCTCTCCCTCTCCCTTTCCCTCTCCCTCTCCCTCTGCGTCTGCTTCTCTCTTCTTCTGCCCCCCTCTCCCTCTCGCTCTCGATCTCCCTCTCCCTCTCCCTCTCCCTCTCCGTCTCCGTCTGCTGCTCTCTTCTTTTGCCCCCACCTCCCTATCTCCTCTCCTCTCCCCCTCCCTCCCCTTCCTCTCCCCATCCCCAAGCTCCGTACGACTCCGCCTCGCCCCTCCCCCCTCCCCCATCCAGCTCCCTAAGTCCATCCCCTCACGTCTCTCCTCCCCCTCCCCGCCACCCGCCCTACTACCAGAATCCCTGACGGTCGAATCCTGTCCGGACTGCGACCCGTCGATAGACTGTTAATTGCTGCGCTTTGTCCCGTTGCGTATCGACAAGTCGCCGGTCGCCGCCCTAGCCGGTCCGGCCTCGCCTTCAGCCCCGGCGATTGGGATTTATGTGAATGTAAGCGGCCTGTTGCTACAGGGAGCTCGGCGAGGGCCGCGGCCGACGCTGAAAATCAATGTCGGCCGCGGCAGCAAGGACGGCCCAGATAAGATAACAATGGACGCTAGCCAGCACTCCCTGCTCCCGGCACAGTGTCTCCTCCAATACTGACCTTATCTGCTGAGGCGTCTCTTTGTCTCAACAAAGATGGCGGCTGACCAGATGACAGCGGCCATCTTTTATTCATTTATTTATTTATTTATTTAGTAATAGTTTCATACCCTTTAGACCAGACCCTATCGCTGAATGAGTTGAGCATCCGTTCTGGTATATCATGGGATTCGAACACGCGGGTTCGGACCCTGGTCGAGTCAAAGCGATGACTTAAAAATGTATACCTGTCGCTTCCTAGCCTGGTGCTCGGCATCACTAGGATAGGGCAAGGAGCAGTGGAATGAGGAAGACTAATTGTCCGCGATTCAAATTTCCCCTGCTTAATCAACTAATGTACAACAACAAAGAATACTGGACGGGATGGTTGGATCCGCAACATCACTTGTTGGCTTCCCAGTATGGAGGGGAGGTCACAGTTTTGAACCCCCGATTGAATCAAATCAATCACTTTCCAAATTGATACTTGTCACTACCTAGTCCAGGGCTCAACATTACTGGGATAGCATGAGGACGGGTTTGATCAGTGTCAGGATAATGTGGGTGTGTGTGATATTAAGTCATGATGTTGTTGCCCTGGCTTCTCAGGGAAGTCACCATGAGTGCACATTGTCACAAGTCGTCACCCATCCTGCCATCACCTCGTATGTTGCTAGAACATAAAACCCAAACAAACAAGAATACTTCACCTGTTTCCTGCCTCGTCCCTGCACTCCACTTTTCATTCTCCATGGTCAGCTTCCTCCCACTCCCCACCCGTCCAGCCACGCCCAAAACACATAGTCACTAATGAAGACTATCCCCACACCCCCACACCCCACACCCCCACACCGCCAAACCCCCACACCCCCACACCCCCACCCACCCACGCCCCAAACACTGAGTCGCTAATAGAGAATGATGTTCCCATGTTTGCGGGGCCCGAAGAGTTCTAACTACCCCCACACCCCCACACCCCACACCCCACAAACCCCATAAACCCCCGCACCTCCATACACTATTCCGCGCGCAGCTTTCATCTGCAATTTCCGGTTCTGGAAACCAACCCAACCCCCACCTCCACCCACACCCACCCAGCCCCACCCAGACAGCCCCAGATCTCCTTATAAATGTCTGGGCGTGCAATGTAGGTGTGTGTAGATGTATGGGTCATGAGGTGAAGGTCAATCATGTGACCCTGTCAACCCCACTTCCGGTTCGAGCGAGTTGCTCGTGGCGCGGAGAGAATTACTCCGTTTCCGATCTATTGTAGTCTATAGGTAGCGTTCATTTCCGGTCTGCGCTTCCGCCCGATCCGTCTCCGTCTGGGCGGCCCCAATAGCTCAGCTTGGACGTGTCCATCCTCTTTTGTCTCAGGCCAACTTTGGCTGGCCTCTTTTGCACACGACCCACTTTTAACAATATTTAGTTTTTTATTATTTTGTAATTGATACGGTATTTATTCTGCTCATTTGAGGGTGCTTGATTTCGTGGCTGGACAGCTATGAAGCTGGTTTGATATGTATACTAAGTCACTTTGATAGAACCTCTAACAGCTGAAGACATATGGTGTCCAGCATTTCGATATGCATGCCAAATTAAATTTGGCATCCTTGCACTTCATATCCTCAAAGTTTTCTTCAAGATTTATACCGCCTATCATGGATAAGTCTGAATAGTCTTGTTTTCACCATTAGACAGTTAGCCGATAGGAAACCCGAGCCTACACTTTTACCGATCCAATGGATTTTTTAACCTCCCATACCACACACAACATGGTATAAGAGCAACTGGCCTTTGATGACGCTTAATGTTATAGACAGCGGGAAGTTATCAAAGTTAGCAATTTATAATAGTACTGTATAGTGTATACCCACTTGTCCCCAAGGCCCCGTTTCTCCCCAATCTATTCTCACTCCATACTCACTATGTTTGCTGCTTCCTCACTCTGGTCACGCTGTACTCACTCTATCTGTACTCGTACCGAACACGATGGCTGAATCGGTAGAGCGCAGGCTTCTTCCCGTGCGGAATGTCAGGATTTCGAATGAATCCCAGTCGGGTCAAAGCGATAACTTATCAAATTGATACTTGTCGCTACCTAGCCTTGCACTCAGCATTAATACCGACCCACCCACGGCTAGGCTAATGACTAACACGTGTACATATATATACATATATACATAAACAATATATACATAAACAATACCCACACAGGATTTCGTCAACATCCAGCACCCGGAAACGGAAATAGGCCTCTATGGGCGCTGCCATTTGTAAAATTGTATATCCAAATCCAGCAAACGGAAACAGAAATCGCTCATCGAACTTTGGTCAGCAGCCAGCAGGGTGGACGACAGGTATTGGTTAATAATATATCAAAACAAATGCCCGCTGAATTTGCCGATATGTGCAGTTCAAAACTTAGAGTTTATTCAAAATTAAAAGAAATAAATAACAATTTGGAATAAACATGGATGCACAAATGAAATATTAATGGTTTACTCTGCGGAAACGACAGCCGTATTCGGGTCACCCGAGTTAATAGAATTTCAAATCGAACACAGCGAGTGGAGTAAAAAAAAAAAGGATAATTTTAATGCTTTGCTGTAGTTATATCGGTGGGTCGGTCCTAAGCATTGCTTATTCATATTAGGATATCGCAAGGACTGGTTAGCACAGAATTATGATGGTATGGGATATTGGGTCATGGTGCCGGTGGCCTGGTTTCCCAGTGGGGTAGCACTATAAAGTTGCCATGAGCGCACACTGTCATAAATCGGTATCTATCCTGATTATGACCATAGATTTGTTTGTTTGTTGGGGTTTTACCTCCTGGCAACATGAACATAGAAGTTGCTATGATGTAAAACTACAACAAACAAACAACTAACTAGCAAAATGTGACAAAATCAATTAAAAGAAAGAATAATATGCGCCATCATATCGAGCAGTAGTTGCAGGAAAATGCATTATGTGGTCTATAAACCATTATGGGAATATAAACAGGGACACCACTAGCGTCAGTTCTTCGACTCCGTATAATCACTTGTAATATGTTGATTATATATAGTTAGCGCCTTTTAGTTCCCTTTCCAGCCACAATGGCGCCACCACCTGCAGTGGCCACTGTCACCCATTAAAGCGGCTGTAACACCTTGCTGGATTGAGCAATGGACAGAATTGTCTACCCCGGTGGTGTTCGGGCGCATAAAGTATCAACATGTATTACAATTAAAATGTTGTGCTATCGGGTCAATGGCCGCTGGACGAACGGACATGAAACGGACATGAAACAGACATGAAATGGACATGAACGGATAGCCAACAGACGAAACAAACTCACACCAGACAAGAACCGTAGACGTCAATCCGGTGGCATCCTTTCCTAGTTTTGTGCATGTTCAAAACTTGTACAAACACAAACCAGACTGTTCGGTTTCTTTCCCTTTCCCCCAATCCGCTGATGTGTGACAGGGCCTTAACCAGCACAGCTGGCTGTATTTAAATCTATTCCTTTGGCCGTTTACCATATTCGCGCCAGAGAATATATAGATGTTCTCAACCAGTTCCGTCTTATCTTATTTTATTTCCCATGTGTCTAACTGTTTATATTTGAATCAAAAGACATATTGTTTACATCCGCATTACAATATGAAATAGTCCACGTGGGTAGGCGGCGTGATTTCAGATGGGGTTATATCAAGCGACAAGGCCCATTTCAAAACCACCTGCTCACCTACAAAGACTATTATGATGTATACAAATACATATAATTGCATTAACGTTTCTTTGTCATCACACATTTTCAGAGATGTTTTGTTATTCAAATTGGAACTACAGTAAAACCTCTCTAAGCTGACCGACCAGTGGACCGACTTTAAGTGGTCCATTTAGCGAGGTGGTCGGTTTAGGGAGTTGGAATATGGTTACAATGGTATTGTCGGGACCCAAATAAAGCGATCTATTTAGGGGAGTGGTCGATATGTGGAGGTGGTCGGTTAGAGAGGTTTTACTGTGTAGTGAATTACTTCCTTGATGTAATAAATCATTTGATTACTACCAAGACCCCCTACATTACAGCCAGGGGAAAAAGCTACATGCCTTCATGATGCGACACCTGCATTCAATCATGGGGCTAACCTGGAAGTAAACAGGGTCAAATATGGAAATACTCGAATGGACGGGGCTGCCCTCTATGGAAGATCTTCTGATCAAAAAGAATCTCCGGTGGACTGGACACCTCATGAGGATGTCATCAGACAGGCTACCAAAGCAGATCCTCTATTCTTAACTGTCTTCTGGTTGCAGAAAGATAGGGCGCCCTCATCTCCGGTTCAAGGATACGATCAAGAGCAACCTGAAGCTGAGAGATATTAACACCGACTCATGGATGCACCTCTCACAGCAGAGAGCTAAATGGAGAGCGGCAGTCAAGTAATGAAAGCAGTCTTTGTCGCATCGCGACAGACAGCATGATGATGATGATGACATTACAGCCTCCCATAGCCATATTTTTTGTTTGGGGTTGGAGATAATTTTGTGGAATGAACGAGTGCCGAAGGCGCAAGGCACTAGCTGGTTCTGCGGATATGCACCCCTCCCCCTACACACACCCCACGACATATTTTAATTTAGAGGCTCTGAAATGCCATTTCCCGCCATTTCAGGGAGGTTACATACCAGACTTTCATTTGGGGGGGGGGGGGGAAGGGGGAGAAATATTCCTCCCCCCCCCTTGTCTTTCCCGCTAGCTCTGGCCCTGTCACCCACTGCCAACATCACCATGTTTCTTTTTGATGACACTGTGCATCCCATATACCGCCTCAACCCTGTTCTATTTCAATTTTATTTACACCCAATTCCCATTTATCTACGTCCCATTTCCCTTCTCCCCGCATTCTGGTCGGTGGTTCGCTCGCTAACAGTAATGCATCTGCTTCCATAACTCAGTATAAAACTCATCATAACTCACTGTAACTCTCAACCTACAAGTCGTGAGCCGCCGCCCAAAGTCCACAGCCTCCAATACCCCCCCCCCCCCCGCCGACACACACACAAACCTCTCCCAGCTCCCCCCTCCCTCCTCCCTTCCACATGCCACCCCCCCTCCCCCACCCTACCGCCCCTACCACCTCCAAACTCCAGCCTCCCATGTTACCCATCCATCCCCTACCACTCCTGCGACCGCCTCCCCACCCACTCTTCCTCCTCCGTCCCACCGTCTCACCCGCCCTCCTCCCCTCCACTCCCCCTCCTTCCCACAATCTTACCCGCCCATTCCCTTCGCTTCCCTGCCCTCTTCCTCCGCTCCCCTCCTCCCATTCTGCCCTCCCTCCTCCCATTCTGCCCTCCCTCCTCCCATTCTGCCCTCCCTCCTCCCATTCTGCCCTCCCTCCTCCCATTCTGCCCTCCCTTCTCCCATTCTGCCCTCCCTCCTCCCATTCTGTCCCCCCTCCCGATCCCCCCTCCCCCCATTCTGCTGCCGCTCCTCCTCATCCCCTTCTGACCCCTCATCCTCTTCTTCCCTCTCGCTCCTCCCCCTTTGTCCCCCTGCTCCCATTCTGCCCTCCCTGCCCCCTCTTCTGCTGTCCCTCCTCCTCCTGCCCCTCCTCCTCTTCTGCCCTTCTTCCCCTTCTGTCCCCCCCTCCCCTTCTGTCCCGCTCCTCCCATTCTGTCACCGTTCTGCCTTCCTCCTCCGGTCCTACCTCCACCCTCCCCCCCCCCCCCTTCTGCCTCCCCGTCATTTCCCCCTCAATCGTCCCCTGCTCTCCACTCCCTCTACTCCCTACACCCGCCTCTCTCCTGCCCCTCCCACTCCCTCCTCCCCCTTCTCTTGCCCCTTCCCCTTCCTCCTCGTTTGTCAATCCCACCCCAACCCCCACCTCCCCTCCATCCTTCCCCGCCTCTCCTCCTTTCCCAAACCCTCCTCCACTCTCCCCCCACCTTCCTCTCCCACTCTCCTCCCCCCTTCCTCCTCCACTCTCCTCCCCCCTTCCTCCTCCATTCTCTCCCCCCCCCCCATCTTCCTCCTCCATTCTCCCCCACCTTCCTCCTCCGCTTCCCTTCCTTCCCGTCCTTTTTCCTTCCCTTCCACATTCCTTTCACCAGCTCTCTTCCGCCTCCCACCCTTCCCCTCCATCAACTCCAACCCCTCCTTTCTATCCCCCCATTCCCTCGGTCCTTTCTCCTCCTCACCCGTCCCACCTCCCCTCCACTGACCCCCTCGCTCCTCCCCCCTCGCTCCCCCCTCTATCCACCCCTTCTCTCCCCTCCCTCCCCTCCAATCCCTCCCTTCTATCCCCTCAACCCCCTCGCTCCATCCCTTCTGTCCTCCCCATCCCCCCTCTCCCCTCCCTCCCCTCCAGCCCTTCCCTTCTATCCCCTCCTCCCCCTCCTCCCCTCCTCCCCCTCCTGCCCTTCTCTCCTCCCCCTCTATCCACCCTGTATCTCCTTCCCCATCCCCCCTCTGCCCCCGCCCCCTCCTCCTCCACATTACCCCCCTCCTCCTCCTCCTCCACATTACCCCCCCCCCCCTCTCCCTCCCTCTAGCTCCCACATGCACCTCTGCCAAACCCATCAACCATTTCCCCTCAGCTAGTCCTGAAGGAAATCACCGATACGCAGCAATATCAAAGCTCCCGACGGACCGGTGGCTGACTATATATGCCCCCATAAGTCCTGATAGTCCCGTAGCCAATACCGCGAAGACCGCCCCCGCCCCTGATAAGATACACAGCAGCGAGAGGGGGCGGGCCCGTGGCCGCGCGGGGCGCCTCGTACTAACAGTTCGGGCCCCATATAACATGCATAACAACGCACATTGTACCGTGTTAGAGCGCTAGGCTCGCAATAGCAATGCTCGCAATAGCAATTTCTAGCAATAGCAACGCTCGCAATAGCAATTGCTGTGACTGATCAAATTGGTTTCCGTATAGCGTAAAGCTGCATAATCCGATGAAATATCAAATTTTCAAAACCAAACCAACTATCTAGAATTGATTTTACATATCTAACTTACATACTGATGCATTAATTAAGCATTTGTTTCTGCGTAGAAGGCAATACTGAGTCAATTTAACAGAACCTGTTATTGCAGAAGTCTATGGTGTCAGAGTCTTGACAAGCTTGCCAAAGCTAATTTTCCATGTTTGCACTCAAAATATCTAAAAAATTGACCATTTAAAATAAAAGTAATTTTGACCTAGTGTAAAGTAGATAGTAGTGATCGATCTAATATATTTATCTAAAAAAATACAGAAATTCAAAACCATCGGACTATGCAACTTTAATAAACACCCCCACCCTTCACTCCGACATCATAACAACAAAATTATGTAACAAAACAAGCAACTTGTATGCAAGGATTTAGGATTGAAATTGCGTGAACTGCCCAAGTCTAAATTCCCAGGAGACACTGCTCTGTTCTCTGCTGACCAGCACAACCAATCACAAGCTCGCAAAGGCCAATCTATCTGATTCTATCTTTTTTTCCGTTGGTCATATATATATATATTACTAGTTTCAGTATCAAATGGAGCAGATAAGGTGCCTGAAGCTTTAAGAGCACTGGCTGGCTTTCCATGCGAGAGGTCGTAAGTTCGAACTCCAATGAGTCAAACCAGTGACTTACAAAATGCATACTTGTCGATACCTGGCCTGGCACTGGGCATTAATAGGATAGGGTTAGCTCAAAATTAGGATAATGTAAGAGACTAGAATACTGGGTCCATGATACTGGCAGTCTGGCCTGCCAGTAGGACACAACGATAACGTTGTCATGAATGTGCACTGTCGCGAGTCAGTGGACATCTTGATATTACCTAACATGTGGCTGGGACATAAACACCAACAAACACTTTTATCGAATGGGTTCAGATTGTATCATTTGATTGACCGTAATGGAGTATTCATGTTGTCTTCCACCGCTTTGTCTTTGTCTTTGTCACATTGTCTTCCACCGGTTTGTCTTTTAAAAATTATATATATATATATATTATATATATCGATGAGTAATTTATTCTCTGGCTCGGGATAAAGAGCCCTTGCCCCTAAAGAAAGAAAGACATTCTCCGGTGCGAGTGAGGATCCACCGCAGGTTAGGTACAGGAACAGACGGTGGTGGCGCCACCAGTCGCACAGGAGAGGTACAGGAAGGTGGACATAATAACAATGGTACAAGAATAATATAATAATGATACAGAATAATATCACAATGATAATGTGTAGTTCTCTTCCACGCCTTTATACTCACATAAGATATTATAAAGCAGATATATTTGTTTGTTTGTTTGTTGTTGTTTTACATCCTAGCAACATCTAAGGTCATATCAGGACGGGTACTGACTTGTGACAGTGCGCACTCATGGCGACTTTATAGTGCTGTCCCACTGGGAAACCAGGTTGCCCGCACCATGACCTGGTATCCCACTCATTCACATTATCCTGACACTGAGCTCACCAGTCCTTGTCCTGTCCTAATAATGCCAAGCGCCTGGCTAGGAAGCGACAAGTATCAAGTTTTAATATATATATAAATATAAACATACATATTGATTATGTGAACGTATACCTTAGCTGTTGCCAGGACGTAAAACTCCAACAACCAACCTGTAAACATATAATTTGGCTGAAACTGACATACAGTGATGAGTGGGTAGTGAGGGAGGTGCACATTGATGGCGCCACTAGTCAAGTTGGACAGATACAGTCAATGCGGTGAAATTGAACTGAGGTGGAGAGAGTCAGAACTTCTGTTTTTTATACACACATCATTCTTATGCATGACATTTAAAAACAATTTTCTGTAAATATATATATGCTATGTATAATGCATAATGTATTATGCAAGTATAAAGAAACAGAAGGGAATATTACCAGTGGCACCACCTTCAGGATGTTGACCAGTGTCAGTCACACTGGAGGACGTTGGTCAACATCCGGTGGAGGCGAGGTGGGCCGAGATGGCACCACCGGTACAGTGTTGCATCTTACAGAGTATGACAACAATCATAATAATAAGTAATATCCCCTTCCGTATTTTTATACTCGCCTAATACATTATACATCACCTATATATTATGTATAGTTGGTGTTCATTTGAATTACAATTTTATTTTTCTACGCTACTCCTTTTGGACTGGGGGTGGGGGGAGTTTATATTAATGGCGTGTTCAGTGAACTTTGGAACGCTTGGCTGTGGGAGTTCAATGACATGTTGTTGAACCCTGGCACCGGAAGTGTGGGTGATTGCATTCGGAAAAGAGGCTGGGTGGGAATGATGGAAGAGTGGACCATGGCCCAGTGGGAGCAGGTTGTCGGGTGGTGTGTGTGTGTGGGGGGGGGTAATGTTGGGGCGGAGGGGATATAAAGGTGGCGGTTGAGGAGGGGGGGGGGGGCGAGTTCCGGGGCTGTACATGAATATCGTCGTTGGGCTTCGCATATTTCACGGTTCCAAAAGTTTGCAATTAAAAAGAAAAGTTTCCTTTTAAATAATGCCTGTCTCGGTCTCACTTGTTTAAAATGCCGGATGGAAATGTGGTTTATACATTTGCAGTACACATGTAATATGTTAGTAGTCACTCAACACTGACCTGACCAGACGGGATGGCTGAATGAGTTGAGCGCCCGCCTTCCATGTTGGTAGATACTGGGATCTGAAGCCCCAGGTTCAAACCCTGATGGAGTCAAACCAATGACGTAGCAAATTGATACTCGTCACTACCTAGTCTGGCATTCGGCATTGCTAGGATAGGGCAAGGAGCAGTGGAATGAGGAAGACCAATGATCCGCGATTGAAGGTTCCCCTTCTTAATCAACTAATGTACAAACAAAAGGTACATGGAAAGGTTGATTGCACCAAGGAGCCTAGATAAAATAATGGTCCGGATGCTTGCCCCAGAAAGACAGCAAGTGCGGGTTACAATCCAGCTCTAACCGTAATGATCCCTTAATTTGCACACCAGCCTAAACTCTACCCCTACACCCGACACCGATATTTAAGCCAAACATAAATCAATGAAAGTTAATTTTCATTGCTGGTTTCTGGTCTATGTCATAGTCTCAACAAACTGATATAGAAACTACTAACACCCAAAAGCGCAAAGGTAAACACTCCTGAGTGTGGGACCAGACCAATCCAGTATCACAGCTGTCCAGCATTGAAAACAAGCGCCCTCGCAGGAGCTTACACATTATGGGCAGAATATAAAACTTGTCACAAAAAAAAAGGAACAATATTGAGTGCCCAACATTAATTAGACCCTTAAAGTAGCCGATTTTGTGTTGAGGCAGTCCTTCAAAGATTGTTATTTTAAAATTTAATAGATTCTTATTTGTGTGTGTGTGAAATTTGTCTTTGGAAGTGTTTCCATGAATATGCGCGTGATTGACTTGGTTTCGTGTAGGTTTCCCTCCCTCCCCCCCAAAAAAAACCAACCACGTCATTGTAATAGGAGTTCAAGTTTGACATGGAGAGAGGTTGTTGCATTATAAGTTAGCCGATTTTCAAATTCAATTTTTGGTGGTAAATTTATGATGAGGAGAAGTTGTTACCAGGCGGGATGGCCGATATGAGTTAGAGCGTCTGTCTGCTGTGTTGGTAGATCGTGGGATCGTGGGTTTCGAATCCTGCTCGAGTCAAACCAATGACTTAAAAATTGATAGTTGTCGCTTCCTAGCGTGGCGCTCGGCATTATTAGTGTAATGTATGTGTCTTCCAGTTGTGTTGTTATCCGAACACCCCCAGTGTGGCACAGAGTGAGGTCACTACAGAACGTTCTAAATAAAGTTAGTTACAGTACAGAACTCATTGTGTTCAGACGTCCTTTACATTACATGGTGTCAGATGTGGAGGCAATGGTGCTTTCAGGCCCATTGCTTCTGGTGGATACCGGGCAACAGCACCCCGGACACCAACCAACATGAAATGTTGCAAGATCATTTTACCAGGATCGACACCCTGGTCGCAGAGACAGAAACAAGTACTTGAAATTCAAGTTGAAGTAGCTGCAGCGCACCGGCCAGCGACTTCCCGGGCAACAACAGAAGCAGCACTGCTTTTAATGTGATGAGTGACAAGACGATGCACAAATGCCTGGAAAGATGGCACATGGATGCACGGATGCATGGAGGCACATACACGACTACACAGGTGCCAAGAAGCACGGATGTACGGATCGTCGGTGGAAACGAACGGCTCTAATGAAAACAGCCGGAATGAGGACGCGCAGGACGTCACAACATTGCTTGGAGTGAATAAATGACAATACGATGCACAGATGCCTGAGAAGATGGCACACAGATACACAGATACCTAGAGGTACAGACACAGATGATACGAAGCACAGATGCACGGATCATCGACAGAGATGAACGAAAACGGCCGTAGCAACGACGCACAGGACATCAAGCCAGCTAAGCTACAGCAGTACACGGAGCGCTGGTAAGCAAGCACCAGACGCCACACCACTTGAGGTACGTGAAAGGCATGAAATATGATACGAGATGCAGTGTCAAAACATACATTGATATATTCCATCCTAATATTGCTATGGACTAGTTATTAGTGATGGTAATTGTTTTTGTCAGTTGAAAGACAACACAACTGATTATGTATTATATGACATGTAGCATATACGTTTACGTACATCAAATTGTCAAAGTAATGTGTGCTGCTATCCGAACACCCCCAAGGCAGCGAGAGGCCACGTCATGAAAGAATGTAGTTCAAATCAGTGAAAGCGACAAAGTAGCAGTTGGTAGTCTGCTTTGTTAAAGCTGCATACTCAATAACAAATATATATAAATTATTTCTTTTTTAAATACCCAACATTAATGTATGGTTCCATCCTTTAATATTGTTATGGACTAGTTATTAATGATGGAAAAATAAAACCTAAATCTGCTATATCGTATGAAAAGTAGTACATACATTCATATATTTATACTATGCAGGTGACAGTACTGTTATTGTATGACACTCCCATGTTGAACGAATGGCAATATATATATTACAAAGGAATATATATATATAACAAAATGTTAGTGTGAAGAGAAAAATGACTATATTGTAGGATGTCAGAGTTACATGGTGAAGTGTGTGCCAATATTTTCACTATGAGAAAGGCCTGTTGTTGAACACATAATTGTTTGACAAAATGTTATCACAACATGCAGTTATGTAACCTGTAAATTCTGCAGTTGTGTAAAATATTGGTTATATAGAAACCAGAGTAAGCCGAATATGCAGAATCTACCGGATATACTGATATTGTAACATTGAATTTAATGTCATATGCATTAAAATAAAATAATGTATATAAATATATTTAATAAATATATCTATATGTAATAGAAATATATATATGTGGAAAAGGTCAAAGAATGCAAACAAAGACATAGTATGTCGATTATGACGTTTTGAATTAGGAATGGTTTGGTTAGACTGTGCAACTTTAAATTGTTTCAGTATGTTACCATGACAATACATGAAGAACATCAGACATTTGAGGTCAAACAAAGACTTTACAGAACACATTCACACATAGGAAATGGCACATGAAGGTAACTTAGTACGCTTTTTGGTGATGTTTTGTAAATGCTGTAAGATGTCGTACTTGTCATAGATCTTGTCAAATAGCTGTTGACTCATTACTGTTATTGTAGGTGATGTTCACTGATGCAATTGTAATAATTAAGCAAGTGACATGCTAGAAAAGCAGTACAGTAAGAATGACACATGATTAAAGTCAAATAAAGAATGGACACAACTCATGCAAACATAAGAAACGACACATGAAGCTAACTAAGTATACATTTTGTGTGTTGGTATAAATGCTTTAAATTGTCTTACATGTCATAGATGTTATCCAATAAATATTCACTCAATACTTATTAAACAAACAAACAAAAATGTTCACTGATGCAATTGTTATAATTAAATAACTGACATGCCAGAAAAGCAGTACAATAATTAATAACGACACATAGTTCAGGTCAAACAAAGAATGGACACAACTCATGCAAACATAAGAAACGACACATGAAGTCAACTGAGTATGCATTTTGTATGTTTTTATAAATGCTATGTTTAGTTGCTCTTCATGTCATGGATGTTCTTGACTATATATGTTGACTCAATGCTTATTAAGCAAACATAAAAGAATGTTCACGGTTGAAATTGTTATAGTTAAATAAGTAACGTGCTGGAAAAGCTGTACAATAATTTGTAACGCCACATACTTAAGTTCGAACAATGAATGGACACAACGCATGATAACATAAGAAATGACACATGCAGCCAGCTGTGTATGCATTTTGTATGTTTATACATGTTTTTAAGTTGTCTTGCATGTCAAAGATGTTATCAAATGAATTTTGACTCAATGCTTTTATAAACAAACAAAACAAAAATATGACGAAATGTTCACAGATGAAATTGTTATATGAAGCATGAGTTTAATTTGAACATTTTGGGAAATGTTGTGCATGAAATACTATATTGAATATTTGAATCTCATATGTTATATAAGTCGTTTACTGTTGTTGCTATGCCACTTTCTGTTCTGCCTAGCAAGTGCCTTGTTATGTTCAGTTATGAATTGCATACAACGTTACGTAATAATACGCTCATTGTTCAGGTCATATGAAGAAGAGACAAAATAAGTCTACATTTAAGAAGTGACAACTCACCCTGACTATGTATTCGTTGTATTACTTATGGGTCGTGTTTTTGTATGATGGGCTACATTCGATAGTTTCCCATTTACATGTTTCATGGTTCTCTTCTTAAACATAGTATGTATAATATCTCTATATGTATTAGGTCTTCATGTACAATGCCATTTACATTGTTCTGGAATGTTAGTAAATTTAAGCATGGCATTTTATCCTCGCAATACCTGGTACCATTCTGTTATGGATAGGAACTATTTTAAAGAGGGGGATATGGCGTTATGACATTAGTTATAATAACACAAGAAGGACCTGTTGCTATCGATGGTAGTTTATATATACAAAATGTTACCATTGAATTTTGTTCCTCTGTTCCATTGAAAGGGAGATGTAATGTATGTGTCTTCCAGTTGTGTTGTTATCCGAACACCCCCAGTGTGGCACAGAGTGAGGTCACTACAGAACGTTCTAAATAAAGTTAGTTACAGTACAGAACTCATTGTGTTCAGACGTCCTTTACATTACAATTAGGATAGGGCAAGGAGCAGTGGAATTAGGAAGACCAATCGGCCATGATTGAAATTTCCCCTACTTAATCAACTAATTCACAACAACAAAAACTAATAATAAGCTAGCCGATTTTTACTCTTTTTGTTGGTGATGAATTTATAATGAAGAGAGGTTGTTGCATTATAAGGTAGCCGATTAGTTTTTGTCATTTATAATTATGTAGAATAATCTTTAATAAGCGCTCATGCCAATTCTTCCTCGTCCAACTTGTACTTTAGTGAGCTGGGATAATTAAGGTGGATTAACAGTGACAGTTTAAGTGTAATTGTATAACAGGACAAATAACTTCAACTGAGCAATGAAATTCGTCCATGCACTAATGACATTTCTTATATGACACTTCCCTCCAACATAACTCTTTGGCCATTCTCATTTCTAAGTTACCAGCTTATTCAATGCCATTTCTGATCCTTTCCTTAAATGTCAGATTTATTCGAAAAGTTTAAGAGATTTCATGGCAATTGATTGGCAATATTTTATCTGAACATTTTGTTTTAATACAATAATAACAATACCAATAAAACTAATAATACTAATGTACTGCATAATTATTATACACTACTATTAAATATGGCCAGGCTTGCTTCTATCTGTTCTGATGCTACTTGTCTATGTATTACCATCATCTGCCATCACATACTCTGTGCTGGGTGGAGGTGAGGGTGGTCCGTGGGACCTGGAGCATGGCTAGCCACACTGAGGCAGAGATAACTTCAACCCGGCTCCCGTCTTTCGTTGGTGGCCCTCTTACCCGGCTCAGTTCATTTGAAAATTTGCTTTAAATCAAAGAAATGGTGGTCTTTTGGGCCAGCCAGAGTCATGTTACTGGATCCAAAGCGACACAGTTTGTGTAGTCTTCTCATTAAAAAAAAAACTTGTTGCCGGTACATTAGTTGATTATTCACAGGAACGTTCAATCACGGACAATAAAAAGATTTCCTCATTCCACAGCTCCTTGCCATATCCTAGTTTAGTCGCCACAAGTATACATTTTTAAGTAATTGTTTTCACTGGACCAGGGTTCACCCTGGGGGTGGGTTCGAATTCCACAACCTACCTAAACATGAGGCAGGCACTCAAATCATTTGGACTGGGCGTGGTGGCCGAATCGGTAGAGCGCAGGCCTCCCGTGAGGGAGATCAGGAGTTCAATTTCCGGTCGAGTCAAACAAATGACTAACAAAATTGATACTTGTTGCTTCCTAGGTTGCCGATCGGCATTAATAGAATAGGGCAAGGACTGGTCAGTGTCAGGATAATACAACTGAGTGGGATATCAGGTCATGATCCTGGCAGTCTGGTCTCCCAGTTGGACGGTGCCATTAAATCGCCATTAGTGTGCACTGTCACAATTTGGTACCCATCCTGATATGATCTTAGATGTTGCCAAGACGTAAAACTATGACAACCAACAGATCAAATCATTTGACCATCCTTCATTTTGCATTGTTTGTGTTGGGTTGGGTTGAATACTTTAATAAATATTATAGTTTGCATACATTTAGTTAGCAACACCCCTGAAATCAACGATTTTAACAGTCTGTAGGCAATCGGTCAAAGGCAAGATCTACCGTGCAATTGTGCTATCCACCCTACTATATGAAGCCGAGGCCTGGACAGTGTACAGACGACAGGTGAAAAAGCTGCATGCCTTCATGATGCGACATCTGCGTTCAATCATGAGGCTAACCTGGAAGGACAAAGTGACAAATAAGGAAATATTCGAATGGATGGGGCTGCCCTCTGTGGAAGATCTTCTGATCAAAAAGAATCTCCGGTGGACTGGACACCTCATGAGGATGTCATCAGACAGGCTACCAAAGCAGATCCTCTATTCTCAACTGTCTTCTGGTTACAGAAAGAGAGGTCGCCCTCGTCTCCGGTTCAAGGATACCATCAAGAGAAACCTGAAGCTGAGAGACATTAAGACTGACTCATGGACGCAATTCTCACAGCAGTGAGCTAAATAGTCAAGTAATGAAAGCAGTCCTTGTCGCATCGTGACCGACAGCATGATGATGAGGCAATCGGTGTATCCATAATTCAATGACAGTATTAATTTGTTTAAATTAAACCCTAGTGCAGGTTTGATCCGACATATCCAACTCAAATATTGATTCACTCATTAAACATTTATCGCCGCATCGAAGGAGGACTAAGTCAGTTTAATAGAATCTTTCATTGCTGAAACTTCTCTTCTCCATCATCTCAATGTGAACATTAATTTAACATGGTATCCCTTCAAATATTCTCTATTTAAAATAACAATCACACTCCAAACGAAAGTAAAGCCGCTCATGACAATCAATAAAATATATTGATTTTTAAACAAATGTGGTAGAAACTCGTAACCATTGTTAAGCCAGATGGGATGAGCGAATGAGTTAAACGCCTGCTTCATATTTTGGCAGGCAAACCCTGTCCGAGTCAAACCGTCAAAGTAAAAATGTATACTTGGAGCTACCTAAAGTGGCATTTGACATTACTAGGATAGGGCAAGGAAGAGTGGAATGAGGAAAGCTAATTATTCGCGATTGAAATTTCTCCTGCTTAATCAATAAATGTACACCGACGAAAACAAAAAAACTTGCACCCTCAGGGAAAAGGACGCGTTACAATGGTTAATGCAAACATCAAATCTGATTAAGCATATTCGATTAGGGATTTAGTTGCTGGATTACGCATGTGGAGTGGGTGTGTGTGTGTGGGGGGGGGGGGGGATGATTGGTTGCAATGCTTGTACTGCATTTGATTCAGTGGGGATGACACATTTCCTTACACCACCCACTGTATTGGAATTGTCTGGGTAGGGTTGGATTGGGTTGAGATTGAATAATGTTGAATTATGTTGAATTATGTTGGATAGGGTTGCGCTGGGTTGGGATAGGTTGGGTTGGGTTGGGTTGGTGTACAATTGGTTTAAGTTGACTCAGGTTGAGTTGGGTTGCATTGGGTTGAGTTGGGTTGCGTTGGGTTGCGTTGGGTTGAGTTGGGTTGCATTGGAAGGAGTTGTGTTGACTTGGATAATGTTGGGTTGGGTTGAATTGGGTTGGGTTGCGTTGGATTGGGTTGTATTCGATTGGATTGCGTTGAGTTGGGTTGGGATGAATTGGGTTAGGTTCAGTTGAGTTAGGTTCAGTTGATTTGTGGTGGGTTGAATTGGATTGGGTCGAATTGGGTTGATTTGGGTTGGGTTGAGTTGATTTGGACTGGGTTGAGTTCGTTAGGGTTGGATTGAGTTGGGTTGGATTGAATTGAGTTGGGTGGAATTGAATTGGGTTGGGTTTGGTTGGGTTCAATTATGTTTGGTTGGGTTCGATTGATTTGTTTGGGGGTGGCTTGATTTCAGTTGGGTTCGGTTTGAATTGAATTAAATAGGGTTGGGTTGAGTTGGCTTGGGTTGAGTTGAGTGGGGTTGAGTTGGGTGGGGCGCATTGACTTAAATTAGGTTGACCTGACAGCCTGAATCTGTTCCCAACTTGTTCAGTTGACAATGTGAACGCGGTGCACGCGATGCTACAAGAAAGGCACCAGTTCTAAAACGCCACAAGGACGTTAAATCGGGCCCATTAAATGACTCCGAAAGGCCCCGCTTGCTGGTGAGAGCCGAGCTGTGGACAAAGTGTCATAAAACAGTTGACACCGATGCATTTATAGTCACAAGCTGTCACAACACGCACCACTCAAACACGCACTGGCCGGGAGGGGGGGGGGGGTAGAAAAGTTGCGTAATTAAAATTGGGACACATTCTGGCAGAAAACCGCCATTTTAAACAACACAGGACCGAAAAGCATCCTCAAGGTAATTCAATATTTTAGGATAGTTCGGGGGGTATTTGTAATTCATCTTTATTCATGTAGTTTTGGAATTGTTCTCATACATCTGAGAAAAAGGACCTGAAACCATCATCATCATCATCAATCCCTTAACCGTGAGGGTCATTAGCCCTGTTCACACGGGGCAGTTAATTTGAATCATATGAATCGACTTGCCTAGTTCGCTTCACATTCGCCGTGTGGACGCTACGCTAAAGTGATTTAGGGCTGAATCGATTCAGTTAGATCGGTTCATCTATACCACCTCCCGTGGTAGTATAGATGAAGCGATTTAGCTTAAATCGGCCCAACTAGCTTGTGTGGACGGTAGCGGTTTACTTGAAGCGGTTTAAGCATGTCACACTATATAATATATTTTGGTCTATGAACCGGCTAGAGGTGCACAGATATTTTGTTCATCATTTATTTTTAGGGTTTCACTGCCCAGCAGAATTTTTGACCGTTCCAAAACAATATGATTCAGTTAATACATATCTAGGTCGAACCCACACTCTATCGTGGTGACGTCGACTAACTGAAAGTGGCACTGGTTAGTATGGACTTGCTCATGCGTAGATATCGATTTCTGGCTTAAACCTCCCTAAGTACTGGATGTGTGGACACGACACACTTTCACGCCTAGGTCGCTTCATCTAGTTCGCCTCATCTAAGTCGGCCTAAACTCTGCCCGTGTGAACGGGGCTATTGAGGTATCACAGATCACTTTGAAACCAGATTTCTGCAGTTTCCCCTGTTCTCCACGGCCCTCTTGGACTTGCCAAACTCCAGCGCTATTCATTCCCTGATGCGTTTTCTTTTGTATGCGTTGTTTTTCCTCCCCTCTTTCACTATGCCTTGCAGTTCATGCCACGAGAGGAGCAGTTACTTCCAACGCCTGGAACCTAGGGGTTCCCGTAAACACCATCCTTTAAAATGCGGGTTGGAAAACACCAATCGCCTTCACTAGATATTACAACAGGAGAGTTGAGAAGCAAAATTTGGCTTCGACTGACTTCAACTTGGGCAATAAGGTGTTGTAAAATTGGGCCAAATAACTAGCCCAAGATAGCAATCGAAATTATATGTATGTAAAGACTCTCACTATGCTATAATTAGCCATAAGGCTAAGAACAAGGGGAAATCGATTAATTATGCTAGTACTTACGAAATTAAGTATGTATACATATAGCTTAATTATGCTAGTACTTATGTAGTACAGTTGCAGCATAATTGTTGTTTCGCTGAGGACGATGCCTCAGCTATTTAGAGGACAATCCCACGTAAATCACCCAATTTAGGACAATGGAGTTGTTATAAGATTACTACTGTCATTATTAATCATCTTGGATTAATTTGGGGCATAATTTCGATTAGATGAGGTTAGTTTAAAGTATGCTTGATAGGAGTATCCTCACCTCTCAGCGTAAATCAGTGTAGGTTTAAATAACCAAGCTATCGTCCGCTGTGAAACAACTATTATTCTGTAACTGTACATCATAAGTACTAGCATAATTATTCTATATATACACACTTAATTTCGTAAGTATTTCATTTTGCAGGATATATCCTTTATTTTATGGTCGTCCACCATATCAGCATTTCTGTTATCTCAGGATTTGATTAGTCGTAGTGTGATTCATAACTAAGAAATGTGTTTATTAGGCTTTAACAAAAATTATAACCCTTTTCACTGATAACACATTATGTGAATATAGAGTAATGTATGACCGCTGGTTGTTTACGGTGGTTACAGAGTCTTTAGTATTCAGGTCCTGTGACTGCTAACAAGGAACAGGACCTAGCTTAGGCGGTAGAGTGTCCTCCTGTGAAGCTGTTGGTCATTGGATCGATCCTTCACAGTAGATCTATTTGCAGTTTGGGCTATTTTCCGTTCCAACCAGTGGTCCATAACTGGTTAATCAAAGGCTGTGGTATATGCTGCCTGTCTGTCGGTAAGCGCATATAAAAGCCCCCTCGCTGCTTATAGGAAAGTGTAGCCTCTGTGGATGCAATAGGTTTCCCTCAAAGAAATATGTCAGAATGACCATATGTTTGATGTCCAATAGCTGATGATAAAAATCATTGTGCTCTAGAGGCGTCGCTAAATAAAACAAGCTCTACTTTTGGGACCGCTAAGCTCTTCGATCTGTAGATAGACATCGATAGATTCGATTAGTAAATCTAAGAAGGCGGATCAATGCTTTAGTGGGTCAGCCGTCAGAGTGAGTTTGTTGTTGGGAACTAGGGTAGTTGGGGGTTGTGTAAACTGTGTAGGTATCCATGTAGCACATCACACGTCCTAACTATAGATTGTGATGAGTGGATGTTGGATTCTGTTGGTTTGTTGTTGTTTTACGTCCTAGCAACATCTAACATTATATCAGGGTGGCTGGATGTTAGATAGCTAACAGATTCACCCTGTACTTGTAGTACACGGGTGAATGACAACGTAGTATAAATACTGGCGAACATAGCTTTAGTATGGAACAGGAACTAGAATGCCTGGCTCCAGTATCAAATGGCTACTTATATCAGCACAGAGTTGGTGAAATGGGAGAGAATGCAAAAAGACAATATGACAGCAATAGAATGCTGTCGATTTCACCTTTAAATTCTATTACACTATATGTTTTATTATATTTTTCAACTCAAAGGTATCGGGGAAATATGAAGACATATATAAAGAATAAGTCTTGCTTCTTAGATTGTGAATTTAGACTCTAATTTCATTTACCCGCTTTTTCGACAGCTTTTATATAGGGTTGGTATTCACCCGTGTACTGCCAGTACAGGGTGAATCCTTTATCTAGATGTTGGATAATGCCCTATTATATATTGTGTCTCATGAATTTAACTACTAAATGTCGGCTATCAGATGTCATCTACATTTCTTTATTTCGTACATATGGTATGTCACCTTCTGTCAGTACTGTCAAGCGCACAGTGTCAGGAAAATTAGAAAAGGAAATAGGTCATTACGTATACCTGTCGCAAAGTCTTTTAAATGGCATGTCTAAATGAAAAATGGTGTTCTTTACATGGGACTCTTTTTATGTCTATGTATTTACATTGTTGAGTATGTCATTATAGATGTGGGCCATCTTTGCATGTGAAACTGTTTGGATTAACAGTCTTTGGTTTAACCAACTTTTGTATATGATAACTGGTAGTATTTTTCGGTAGGCCAAAAACAAGTTTGGATTAACCGATCGTTTGGTTTAACTGAGCTTGGTTTAACGGGGTTGTACTGTATTTCCATGTTCACACACTCACATACACACACACAACACACCGTGACAGTACCGGCCGGGAACAGGATTACTTGTTTATACAAGCATATATGGCCATCCGGATCAAACCCACAAGTCTTGCCATTCTGGGGCTGGGATCCTGACAATTACACTATCCAGGATCCCTAATGCAATCATTCCAACCTCACCCACCTCTCTATGTTATTACTTACTTGAGAGGTCAGTACACTGGTCCCCCTAAAATTTGGTCTTTGAAATGATTTACACCTTTAAGTCATTGAATACTACAATTAGATGCTTAAGCTGCTGTCACACATCACCGGATTGAGCAACGGACAGAATGTTCTACTCCGGTGGTGTTCAGGCATGATAAGTATCAAAATGTATTAAAATGTGTCAAAATGTTGTGATATCGGGTCAAAGGCAAGGATGAACAGACTTGAAATGGACATGAAACGGACATGAACAGATAGCCAACAGATGATAAGCGGACTAAACAAACTCAAACCGGACAAGAACCATAGACGTCAATCCGGTGACATCCATTCCAAGTTATGTGCATGTTCAAAACTTGTACCGGATCAGGCCGGATATCAACACATATCCACGGATATGCAATGGATATGCAACAGACACAAACCATACTTTGCCAGATATCAACAGACTTTGTTCGGTTTCTTTCCGTTTCCCCAATTCGGAGATGTGTGACAGCCACTTTACAGACAATGCACTTACCTATACACATACATGGGGTAGGTTCAACAAGCATACAACGGGTAGCTTGTACAGGATCTAGGTCACACAACCAGTATCATGGAAGAGCGGTGTGTATTTTTGCAAATGGGAAATTTTCCAATCAAACTGAATTCAAACCCACACTTCAAGGCTTTTTCTTCTTTTCCTTTCTTGAAGATTTATCATGCCTATCATGGATAAGTGTGAATAGACTTGTTTTCACCATTAGACAGTTTTTCGATACAAAGCTCGAGCCTACACTTTTACCGACCCAAGGGATCTTTAACCTCCCACACCACACAGACATGGTATGAGAGCAACTGGCCTTTGATGACGCTGTAAATTATACACAGCGGTGGAAATCCAAATTGGCAGAGGTGGTGGGATGGGGAATCGAACCAGCAACCTTCAGATTAGGAGTCCGACCTACAAAAAAGTCAGACACTCTAACCACTCTGCCACAGAGAATACCACACACTAGCACCTTAACCATTGCACAGCCTAGGCTCCCTGATGCAATCACCCTCACTGTGCCCACACCTATCCATGTGGCTCCTCACCAGGAGAGGCTATACCAGTGGAGACTACTACAATAATTTAAATACATTCAGTGTTGACATAGGGAAGTCATAACTCGCAAGAAAGCGAAGAGCAACAACAATCCCCGATCAATAAAGTGCTTGTGGAATTGTCATGCAAGGTGAGGCGGTCGCGAGGAGAGTTTTGCCTGCGTGGCCCTCGTTCCCGGTATTAGTGCGGAGTGGAATACACTCCAAGACATCACCGCTCCCGCCTACTCAGGCAGAGTCGATCAATGCCATTCGCATTTGCCTCTGATTGTCTGAGAGGTGTTTCAGCAGTCGAAATTACCATCCTGGCCACCGTGCTTAGCTGTTTGTCGGATGTGTTTTACAAAACAATCCCATTTATGTACAACACTGGTGTGTACCGGATGCGGTGCCCGAAGCGGTTTGAGCGTAAAGTTCTCCGTCCGGAATGTCGGGAGTTTGAAAAATCTGGTCGAGTCAAAGCAGTGACTTACAAGATTTATACTTATCGCTGTCTAGCCTGGTGCTTGGCATTACTAGGATAGGGCAAGGAGCGGTGGAATGAGGAAAACAAATTTTGTGATTAAACCCACCCTCCAACTTAATCAACGAAAGTAATGAAATCAAAACAAAAAAACAAAGAAGAATACATTACTTCATGCATTGCAGGGTTGTGATGGGAATTGTGTATCACGCTGAAAAACCAAGGACGAATAGTTTGTTTACCAAACGCAGGTCTTCTCACCGGAAACAATGCTTCTCGGCGAGCGTCCCCTAATGCACGTGTGACGTCATTCCAGGCATGCGTGCGCACTCTCCTCCCCCTCACCTACCAAGCCACAAGCCTCAGCTGTATGCAATAGGAACACGGATAACTACTCACCCAGCCTCTGTTCCGAGAGCAAAGCTTACCTATGTTGCTGTGTATGTCACTATCATGCGCATGCGCAGTTCTACCGGTAGTGCTCAGCCAATAAGCACAGCAGACCCACCAGAGGAACCATATTTGTTGGTACATTAGTTGATTAAGCAAGGGGTGAATTTCAATCATGGATGGTTGGACTTCCTCATTCCACTGCTCCTTGCCCTGTCCTAATTATGCCGAGCGCCTGGCTAGGAAGCGGCAAGTATCAATTTTTAAGTGATTGGTTTTACTCAACCAGGGTTTGAACCCATGATCTACCAACATGGGAGACAGATGCTGTAACTCATTCAGCTATCCCATTTGGTTCTGTAGATGATTTCCAGCGCAAACCCACTCACTGCTGGCAGTGGGAACCAATTATGTTGTAGCTTACTGTGTAGCATGCTGCTCTGTGGTAAAGGTCTATACACTTTATAATACATTATCGATCATGCTTTACCGGACATGCGATTTTGTTTTGTCAATTCGTGAGTAGTACACATAATTGTCAATTTGAAGTTGGAAACACTATAAACGCATTATGCTAGTATAAATTTAACTATAGCCATACAGTACTTGTTTTTCCATTTGCCGCACTATAAACACGCCATTGGTGTAACAGTTACATTCCCATGGCGTCCTCTGTGTTCCACTGTAGGTACTACTTAACGCCCATTGGCCAGGTCGATAGATGGCCAGCTGTGTTTGTTTGTTTGTTGTTGTGTTACGTCCTGGCAACATCTAAGGTCATATCAGGACGGGTACTGACTTGTGACAGTGCGCACTCATGGTGACTGTATAGTGCTGCCCCACTGGGAGACCATGTTGCCAGCACCATGACCTGATATCCCACTCAGTCACATTATCCTGACACTGATCCAACCAGTCCTTGCACTATCCTAATAATTCCTAGCGCCCGGCAAGGTAGCGACAAGTATCAATTTTCAAGTCATTGGTTTGACTCGACCAGGGTTCGAACCCACAATATACCAATGCGGGAGACGGACGCTCTAACTCTTTCGGCCATCCCGGCTGGCCAGCTGTGATTGATATGTATGTATGGAGGTCAAAGTTCACTGTCACCTATGTGGAAACTGATTGGTCCCCCGTAGAGACCGCGGCACCGGCCTGTACCATATCATTTTGTTTAAAAGAAAAAA
Source organism: Branchipolynoe longqiensis (assembly GCA_030323885.1). Lineage (NCBI taxonomy): Eukaryota > Metazoa > Annelida > Polychaeta > Phyllodocida > Polynoidae > Branchipolynoe > Branchipolynoe longqiensis. The sequence goes on from CM059197.1 coordinate 36,211,923, forward strand.
ATGACATTATTTCTGGGTTCGATCTGCTGTATTGGTCCTCGCAATTTTGTTAAGAGATGTGCCAAGGTAGAATCCGTAGCTTAAATCCTGTGCAACCGTGTAACCGACACAATTCACTAGCAAACGTATTTTAGCCTGCATAGACCGATGAAAGCATGACATTTCCAAAACAGGGAAATTTCAATTGCGGAAAATTGGTCTTCCTCATTTCACTGCTCCTTGCCCTATCCTAGTAATGCCAAATGCCAGGCTAGGTAGCGACATGCATTACTTTGACTGGCGCAGAGTTCAAACTGACAAGGGTTCAAATCCCACGAGCTAGAAAAACGGGAGTTTGATGGATCACTCATTCGGCCATCCCGTACTTAAACTGACATAAGTAGATTATAGCGATCAATCTAATATATGTATTAAAAAAAGCACAAGACAATCAGATTATGCAACTTTCATCATATTTTAAAGGTGCATAGTCCGTTAACAAAAATCAAATTTGTCAAAACTGGCACAATCATCTAGATTTTATTCTACATATCTAACTGAGATACTAATGCACTTATTAAACATGTGTCACCACACAGAAGGGAATCCCGAGGCAATAGACAAGCTCACCATTCCGACTGCACATGCGCTGAAAACGGCGTTGGCAGCAAAGCAAAGGCATACAGCCATTGAGTTTGCCGATATGCATAGGGCAAAACTTTCATGTTAGTCAAAATTAATAGAAATACATAAAAATCTGGCATAAACATGTATGCACACATGCAATATAATGATCTGATGAATATAACTAAGACAGAACTAGCTATAGTTAAACATTTTGAGCTAAGAAATATACAATTCCACACAATGCAATCAGTCATGTTAAGGCTGATATCCGCATCACTATTATTAATTCTTGTTCTAAATATTAAAATGACAAATATGTCAACAGACACTTGTTTCAGAGAAATATATAACCAATATATGATTAACCCTAGTAATTTTCTATTTCTACATATGTCATTAACTATAGGATATAAATAAAAACATTAATAAAATGAGTAAAACTGACTCTGGATATGGCTCTAACACTAGTGTGAGTGCCCAGACTTCTCTAATTCTAAATGCACATGGCATAAGATGTGCTGATAATATTGATATAAATGCAATGATGGATAAAATATTAATATCTTAAATTATTATATATATTTTCTTAGTTGGTATTCTATGTACCAAACAAGAGCTGAGATGAGCTGAAACTAGCACATTTCATAGCTGCACCCAGTGTATTAGCATTAGCCATGTGGTTCTCACGGGTTTGTTTTTCTTCCATGCATCCCACAATGCACCGTGCCGCTGGAATGGTGATGTAGTCTAATTAATAGAACCTGTTACCGCAGAATCCTATAGTGTAAAAGTTGTGGCATGCTTGCCAAAATGAATTGTACATAGTTTTACTCCAAATATCTCAAGAGTTAACCATTTAATATAGCAGCTATAACGATTAACCTAATATATTTATCTCAGAAAATGACAGAAACTCAAAATCATCGGACTATGCAACTTTAAATCAATGTTTTCTCACACCGGCTGTATAATAATACACCGGCATCTGTTTGAGTCACAAGCTGGCATATGTAGGGCTGAGGGAGGACAGGGGGAGGGGGGGGGAGGCAGGGAGGGGGACGGGGTCCGGGAAGGGGAGGGTATGTAGAGGAAGGGAGTGGAGGATGGACTGGGATGATGATGAGGGCGGGGGGGGGGGCACTCGGATAAAGTTGCTTAGTTCCATTCAGTCGCTGTTCGGAAGTTGCTCCTAACTATGTGTCAAGATGTGGTGGGGGAGGGGGGATGGGGGTGGGGTGTATAAAAAGGCTGGCGGAGAGAGCCGATCTGATTTGTGGCTTCTGAATGGAAGTTGCCTGGTGTAGCTGATTGTGGTTTCTCAATGGAATGGACCCAGCTGGCGTGGGACCCTCTCCAACTGACTGATACACACGCCACGTGATTGGTGGTCGTGGGCCGGGCCACTGGAATGACGTTAGAGGAGGCGAGGGTGGGGCGGGGTTGGGCGGGGTGGGGGCTGGGTGGGGGCTGGGTGGGGCTGGGTGGGGGCAGGGCGGGGGCATGGGATGGGCTGAGGCGTGGGACAGAGTAAGGCGGCGGGCTCGCAGTGTCCTGTGTTTGAGAGGGAGGTGTGCCGAATAAGGTGGTGGTGGTCGGGAGGAGGGGGGGGGGGGTTGTCAGGGCAGGTGGGCGGGTGCTGAGGAGGCTGGGAGGTTGTGGGGGTGAGGAGGTTGGAGTGGGAGGAGACATGGGTTTCAGTAGTGGTGGGGAGGAGAGAGTGGGGTGGGCGGGGAGAGGAGTTTGTGAGGCTGGGCGAGGTGAGGGAGGTGTTGGGGATGGGGGTGGGGGAGAGGTGAGGGTAGGGTGGGTGTGGGTGGAGGGAGAGAATGATGGGGTGTTTGGAGGGAGTGAAAGGGAGGGGGGTGTGAAGGAGGAGTGATGTGAAGTCAAAGGGTGAGTGTGGGTAGTACGAGAACATCACTGAAATGTGGTGTCCCCGGGTGTGCAGGGTGGGGAAGGTTGTGGAGAGGAGGGTGGGAGCGTTGTGGGGAGGAGAGTGGGAGGGTTGAGGGGAGGAGAGTGGGAGGGCGCTGGGGAGGAGAGTGGGAGGGTTGTGGGGAGGAGAGTGGGAGGGTTGTGGGGAGGAGAGTGGGAGGTTATGGAGAGGAGAGTGGGAGGGTTGTGGGGAGTAGAGTGGGAGGGTTGTGGGGAGGAGAGTGGGAGGGTTGTGGACAGGAGAGTGGGAGGGTTGTGGACAGGAGAGTGGGAGGGTTGTGGGCAGGAGAGTGGGAGGGGTTGTGGGGAGTAGAGTGGGAGGCTTGTGGGGAGTAGAGTGGGAGGGTTGGGGGAGGAGAGTGGGAGGGTTGGGGAGGAGAGTGGGAGGGGTTGTGGGCAGGAGAGTCGGAGGGTTGTGGGGAGGAGAGAGGGAGGGTTGTGGGGAGGAGAGTGGGAGGGTTGGTGGAGGAGAGTGGGAGGGTTGGGGAGGAGAGTGGGAGGGTTGTGGGGAGGAGAGTAGGAGGGTTGGGGGGAGGAGAGTGGGAGGGTTGTGTGGAGGAGAGTGGGAGGGTTGTGTGGAGGAGAGTCGGAGGGTTGGGGGAGGAGAGTGGGAGGGTTGGTGTGTAGGAGAGTGGGAGGGTTGGGGGAGGAGAGTGGGAGGGTTGGGGGAGGAGAGTGAGAGGGTTGTGGGCAGGAGAGTGGGAGGGTTGTGGGCAGGAGAGAGGGAGGGTTGTGGGGAGGAGAGTGGGAGGGTTGGTGGAGGAGAGTGGGAGGGTTGGGGGAGGAGAGTGGGAGGGTTGTGGGGAGGAGAGTGGGAGGGTTGTGTGTAGGAGAGTGGGAGGGTTGTGTGGAGGAGAGTGGGAGCGTTGGGGGAGGAGAGTGGGAGGGTTGTGGGGAGGAGAGTAGGAGAGTCTTTCTTACTTATTTGTCTCACTATATTGTTTAGATAAGTTGTCTAAGTATGTGTATTCTGCTTCTTTCATATATAATATACCAGACGTGATGACTGAATCGATAGAACGCAGGCTTCCCGGTCGCAAGGTCAGGAGTTTATAACCCGGTTGAGTCAAACCAATGACGTAGCAAATTCATACTTGTAGCCTTGCCTGGCACTCAGCATTTCTAGGACAGGCCAAATACTGGTTAGCTCTGCATCAGGATAATGTGACTGCGTGGGATATCAGGTCATGGTAATTGCGAGAGGATAGGTTCTTTCAAGTTATACAAATTATGACTATGTGTAGTTATATTTTATCATAATACTTAATATGAATAAGCAATGCTTAGGACCGAACCCCCCCCCTCCCGACCCCCGACACACACACACACATTGATGATTAATATATGTATATTTTCTGCGGAATTGATATAAACTGGTCACAGTGCCTTCTTCCAAATTTCAGCCGAGAACTGCTTTCAGCTGTACTTATACCCGCCTGGTACTTTATATTAAAATGTGGGAGAATGCACTGGGACCAGTTTATATCAATTCCGCAGAAACAGCTGTTTCCAGTTTCTAGATTCTGTTGAATTTATTTTCCCTCTATGACTATGGTTATTGTTTACGTATATATATACATGTGTTCGTCATTAGCCTTCCCCCTGGGTGGGACGGTGTGAAGAAGTAAAGTTAGTTTGGTCATGTTACTGCCCCTTTAATTATTATTATTATTTAGGTTACCTTTACATCCCCAGCGTTTGTTAAGGCCCTGTCACACTATGACGCTTCTCCCGGCGACCCGTCAGCTTTAAAAATAAAATCTTGCGCATCGAGAAACGTCCAACTTTTCGGGGGTTTGGGGAAAAAGATTGGCGTCAGCGCAGCACATTATTCGCGCGCGGCCAACATGTGTCGACGCGTTGGGGGGAAAAAAAAAAAGTTTGGCGCGACGGCTTCATATAACCTTAAATGTTGCTAGGGCGTGAAACAAAAATGCCCCATTTTGCCGCAATGTGTGGACACGACCCGCCCACGCCCACGCCGTCTGCCTAGCATTCCCATAATGTTATTCCGGCGCGCCCAATGGAACTCGACGTCAGCCTAATGTCCTTACCCATATATTTGCACGCGCTGCTGGTCTTTGTTTTTTTTTTTACATGCTTAAAACCTTGGGTGACCAATAGCGTGCACCGGCATTCTGCGCCGACCATCAACGTCAAGGATAGTGTACCGATGTGTACCGACGTGTATCGAAGCGTGCTTAACGCGCCACCAGCGTGTCTCGATATTTCACTAATTATCGCCCAAAATCAACACACGTTGACGGGTCACCGGCGAGAAGCGTCGTAGTGTGACAGGGCCTTTAGTTACTGTAATTTCCGCAGGGTGGATATTATGGATATGGCGGTTAATTAGTGAGAGTACCCAAAACATTACCCACCTCCGTGAATACAAAGTTGGTCTGCCTTTAATCTGACAATTAGACATTAGATCAAAGATAACTTCTCACAGGCTCACCAGGCGCGGTGGCCGAATTTGAAGAGCGTTCGCCTCACATGCGGGAAATCGAAAGGTTGGTTCCCGTCGAGTCAAACCAATGACTTATCAAATCGATACTTGTCGCTTCCTAGCCTGGTGCTCGGAATTAATAGGATAGGGCAAGGACTAGTTAGCTCAGTGTCAGGATAAAATGACTGGGATATTGAGTCCTGGTGCCAGGGGCCAGATTTCCCAGTGGGGCAGCACTATAAAGTCACCATGAGTGCACATTGTCACAAGTCAGTAGCCGTCCTGATATGACCTTAGATGTTGCCAGGACGCAAAAGTGCAACAACTTAGCACTCTCCACAGGCTCACCTTTGTTGGCTGATTTTTGATATTGTGATGTAACATTATATTTGTGTAGTTCGATGATTTTGACTTTATGCCATTTTTTTAGATAAATATATTAGGTGGATCCGTATAATATGCATTATTGTAGATTGAAGGGTCTTTAATAGATATGGTTACTGTTGGTAATGTTTGAAATGAAAACCGCCCAAATAAAGCTTTGCATGCGCATCAACATTCTGATGTCATAGTCTTCAGAAGTAATGAGGTTGGTTAATAAGTGAACTGAAAGTTTGTTTTATTTAACGACACCTCTAGATCACATCTATTTATATAGATGGCCGGTATACATATGCATATACCTATGGACATATAGGCATGTTTTATTCACAATTTCCTTTTTTTCCTCTTCTTTTTTGTTTGTTGATTTAATGACACCTCTAGTGCACATAGATTTGTATCATCGGCTATTGGATGTCAAACATTTGGTCATTCTGACACATTTCTTTAGAGGAAACCTGCTGCCCCCACATAGGCTACTCTTTCCGATAAGCAAAGCAGTGAGGTGTCGTTTATATGCACTTTCCAACAGACAGGACAGCACATACCACAGCCTTTAGTTGAACCAGTTGTGGACCACTGGTTAAAAAGTGTACCAGTATCTACGTTTGATGTGTAGGATCAAATGTAGGTAAGTGTTTTGGTTTTGAAAATGTCATGCTTTCATTGGATTATGCAGAATTTAGTTTGAAGAAACCTTAATTTTAATTGGCTAACTTTTGAGCTAATTGAAGTGCAAACATGTTCAAATTAATTTCGGCAAGCATTCCAAATATCTGACACCATGGACACATCTCGTAGACATTTCTATAAAACTGTTTCAGTATACCATTCTGATCAGAAACAAAGGCTTAATAAGTGCACCAGTCTCGAAGTTAGATATGTACAATTGAATCTAGATAATTGTTCTGGTGAAGAAAATTTGACGCTTCATCAAAATATGCAACTTTAACCATAAGTCAGATTTATGCTACTCTTTTTTATTGTTGTTAGTGTTGAAGAAGACTATTGCCCCTGCCCCATGATGTGTTTGCCAATGTAAAATGAGAAGACATTTGACCTTACTTGAGGACAGCAGGACTCTACCGCCTCATATAGCGTATTAAACAAATTAAGACAATTAAAACAAATCTCACCTATGATTATATTTCCCTTTGGCATAGGTTCATTGTGAGTTTTTACCTTCATGAGTGTCTTCTGACACGATTAATTGTACGCTTTTACATTCTGTGTAAAAGCGATGGCTGAATAAATAATACAACGGAGTAAAGGTTGAACACTTCTTGCCATGAATATGGCCTTCGCTGTCGACAGCGTGTAAAATAACCACCATCAATCAATCAAATCCCCTGAACTGTCCGCCTCCTATTTTCACCTCCCCTGAACACACCCTCTACTTAGAGTATAATCACAATTACTCAAAAGCTGCATAGAGCGATGAAAGCGTAAAACTTTTGAGACTAAAGGCCCGGTCACATGCGTGTTAGTGGCCGTAGTTGAACGTAGTGGAGGCTAACGTAGTTGATATAGTTGAACGTAGGTGAACATAGTTGAACATACTGGAGAAGTATCGATGATGGTACATTCAACTACGTTCAGCTATGTTCAACTACTTGCTAATACATTCCAATACATTCCAATACGTTCAAATACGTTCAAACACGTTCAGATACGATCGAATACGTTCAAAAACGTTCAAATACGTTCAAACATGTTCAAATACGTTCAAATACGTTAAAATACGTTCACATACGTTCAATACGTTCACATACGTTCACATACGTTCACATACATTCAAATACTTTCTAATACGTTCACATACATTCACATACATTTCATATACATTCACATATGTTCACATACGTTCAAATATGTTCAAATATGTCCTGCTATGTTAGCCTCCACTACGTTCAACTATTTGCACTAACGTATATGTGACCGGGCCTTAAACCACTTAGGGCTGTCAGATGTATTCACCCAGTCCCGTTCGATTCGTCTCTCTCGATTCATCCCTCTCGATAGGTCGCATGGAAACTGGAGATGCTTTTAAGTTTAAAAAAACAAAAACATAATGCAATAAATGCTTCACATTTTTAAAACCTAATCACTTAGCTAGATGTGATTCTACATATCCAACTTGGATTGGATACTGGTGCACTCAATGACTCATTACACATTTATTGCCGCGTAGACGGGAACGCATAGTCGATTTAACAGAACCCATTCCTGGTGTATCCTATGAGTATGAGTCCAGCCTTTCAATCTGCCCGGCAAAGATTAATGTGACACGTTTTCATTTCAAGGTTCACCATTTAAAATAAATATGCTATCTTCCTCCTCCTTCACTTCCCCTCCGCTCTCCGCTCTCCCCTCTCCTTTCCCTCCCTCACTCCTGTCCACCCTGTCCCCATCCCCCTCTCCTCTCTCCCTTCACCTCTCCCCTCTCCCCTCTCCCTTCGCCCCTCCCTTCTCCCCTCCGCCCGCCCCTCTCCTCTCCCCCTCTGCCTCTCCGCCCGCCCCTCTCCCCTCTCCCCTCTCGCATCTCTCCTCCTCTCCCCATCCTCATACCCCCTCCCCCTCTTTCATCCCGCTCTCCCCTCTCCCCGTACCACCTACCCTCTCACCCCTGTCCACCCTGTCCACATCCCCCTCTCCCTTCTCCCCTTTCGCGTCCCCCTCTCCCCTCACCATTCCCCCTCTCCCCTCTTCACTCTACCTTCTCCGCTCTCCACTCTACCTTCTCCCCTCTTCCATCTACCTTCTCCCCTCTCCCCTCTCCCTCTCCCCTCTCCCCTCTACCTTCTCCCCTCTCCCCTCCCTCTCATCTCATTCTCCCCTCTCCCTCTACCTTCTCCCTATCCATCTACCTTCTCCCCTCTCCCCTCCCTCTACCTTATCCCCTCTCCCCTCTCCTCCCCTCTCCCTCTCCCCTCTCACCCTGTCCACCCTCACCTCATCCCCCGCCCACTCCCCGTTCCCCTGTGTCCCTCTCCTCCTTCGCCCTACATCCCACCACCGTCACCCCATCCCTCTCTTCCCACCCGCGTCCCTCTGCCCCTCCCCTCCCCTCCCCCTGAATGCTCATCTTGATTTGCTTCGGCTCCAATGTTGAACCAACGTGTCACTAATGCGGTATCGAGCGTGGTATGGTAATGCCCCTCTTCTCTCCCCCCTTCCTCCCCCCTCCACCCTCCCCCTCCCCCTTCTCCGCCCCCCCTCCACCGGCCTCATGTCACCCTATAGGGGACACATTATGGGCCTTTTGTTGTTTGCGCGCCGCCGGCAGTGTCAATGTTTGAGGAGTAACTCTGAGCAGAATGTGATCATGGTGTCAATGCGGCGCCATCGCTGTGTGTGAGCACACCCCTGCAAAACGGCAAACTGGGCTGTTGGGTGCGGGCAGCTAGAATCATCACCTTATGTTGTTAACCTATTACGTTGTTACTATGTTACATCATTACATCATTACATCATTACAGCATTGCATCATTGCATCATTACACCATTATATCATTACATCATTACACCATTACATCATTACATCATTATGTCATTACATCATTACATCAATACATCATTGTATCATTAAATCAGTACATCATTACATCATTACATCATTACATCATTACATCATTACATCATTACATCATTACATCATTACATCATTACATCATTACATCATTACATCAGTACATCAGTACATCATTACATCATTACATCACTACATCATTACATTATTACATTATTGCATTATTTCATGATTACATTGTTATGTGTTTAGATCGTTACTTTATTGCAGTCTTGCAATATTACATTGATACATCATTACAGTATTACATTGGTGCATTCTTGCATTCTTGCAATATTGCAGTGTTACAGTAGTAGATTGTAACATTGTTGCAGTATTGGATTATTGCAATATTACATTGTTACATTATTACATTGTTACATTATTGCAATATTGCAATATTACCTTATTACAGTATTTCAGTATCACACTGTTACATTATCGCATTATTACAATATTACATTGTTACATTATTGCAGTATCACACTGTTACATTATTGTATTATTACAATAATACAGTGTTAGAGTATTACAGTATTACAGTATTGCAATATTGCACTATTATAGTATTACAGTATTTCATTATCACATTGTGACATTATTGCATTATTACAATATTACAGTGTTACAGTATTATGGTATGACAGTGTTACATTATTACATTATTACATTGTTACAGTATTCAAGTATCACACTGTTACATTATTGTAGTATTACAGTATTACATCGTTACATCATTACAGTATTACATTGTTACATTATTGCATTATTGCAATGTTACATTGTTACAGTATTGCATACTTATACAATTTCACTAGTAAATTATAATATCACAACAATTACAATATTATCACGATACATTTCAACAGTTCTGTGTAATATGATGACATTATTAAGATGTTAACATATTAAATTCATGATTATCCTTTCCATGATTATCTGTTTCATGTTTAGCTTTTTCATGGTTACCTATTTTCATGTTTACCTTTTCATCATTACCTCTTTCATGTTTACCTTTTTCAACATTACCGTTTACACATTTTACCTTTTTTAAATGTTTGCCTTTTTTTTATGTTTACCTTTCTTTGATGTTTACCTTTATTGATGTTTACCCAATTTCATGTTACCCTAAAACCATTATGCTAGATGATCCACAACCGCCTAGTCCAGTGCACCAATGTTACCAGTGCACCTGTTCTGAATAAAACTACCTATACTGTTAAGCTTTTGGTTTATCTCAGCCGGGGATTGAACCCGCCCCCCCCCCCCACACACATTGAAAGCTGACACTGCACCTACTGGAGACAGTCAGTCTCAACGCCAAGCAGCCCCTCAGGTGCCCGACATGTGGTTTTAGCCTGTCGACTCTCTGTACTGCTTGCTTTCATGCTACTCTTATGTTGCCATAGAGATCGCTGCATTATGGCACAATGTGCGCACTAGTGCACGCATGCGCATGCGCATACAGATGGACCGAGCACATGACATACAATATGTGAGACAATGCAACCACCACCACCACCACCACCACCCCCGCCGCCGGACGCGGTAGTCGAATCGGTAGAACGTAGACTTCCCCTGCGGAAGGTCGGGAGTTCGAATCCCAGTCGAGTCAAACCAACGACAAATCGAGACTTGATGCTTCCTACCCTGGTGCCCGGCATTATTAGGATATGGCAAGGACTGGTTAGTTCAGTGTCAGGATAATGCAACTGAGTAGGATATCGGGTCATGGTGCTGGTGGCTCTGGTCTCCTATTGGGGCAGCACTATACAGTCGCCCTATGTGTGCAGTGTCACAAGTCAGTACCCATCCTGATATAATCTTAAATGTTGCTAGGATGCAAAACCAAAACCAAACAAACAATCACATATTGCCAGTGACAATACACAACAATACCCTATAGAACCATTCCCACCCCCACACGCCCCACCCCCACACGTACACCACCTCCAGCCACCCACCTCGCATTTACCCATTCACAGCGCCACCTATCGATTCAGAACTGTCATTAAAGTTGCATAGTCCGATGGTTTAAAATTTCTGTAATTTTTCTGAGATAAATATATTAGATCGATCACTAGTATCTATTAGTTCAAAGTTACTTTTATTTTAAATGGTCAACTTTTGCGATATTTGGAGTGCAAACATGGGAAATTAGTTTTGGCAATCTTGCCAAAACTCGAACACCATAAACTTCTGCAGTAACAGATTCTGTTAAATTGACACAGTTTTTTTTTGTATTGCCTTCTACCCAGAAATAAATGCTTAATAAGTGCATCAGTATCTAAGTTAGATGTGTAAAATCAGATCTAGATAATTGGTTTGGTTTTGAAAATTTGATATTTCATCGTACTATGCAGCTTTAACTACCAGCCACTTATTGTCACGCCCTGTTCCAGAGGAACCAACTATTGCACTATCTAGTATTTCTGTGTGTCTCTGTCAGCAAACATCTGACAAGTAGTGACGCACACTGTGGGGTGGTGTAGGCCCCCTACGTGCCTGGAGTGGTTGGTGGGTGGCGCCCCCTGGTATACCGGATCACTGGCAAGCCAGTGGGGGGGAGGGGGTTGTCAGTTCTGGATGATGGTGACACATCTCGTACAAAGACCATGTTGCCAATGAAGAAGTATGTGCTGAGATCCAGCTGGCTTGTTGCACCACACCAAGATCTCCGGGTGATTGTAAAGAGAGTCTAACCTTAAGAAAGTAACAGTCAAATTACACACTTGCTGAAATGTACTTTAGTGGACAGTCCCACCACCATAATAAAGCCTAACCTTCAGAATGTAACACACAAAGTAGGCATGCACTCTTGCTGAAATGTACATTAGTGGACCCTCCTACCATCATACCGCTCCTACCCCTATCTCGCCCCACCACCACCACCAGCACCAGCACCATCACATACTGCTGAATTCACAAACAGTCCCCTGTCGCCAGCAATCTAAAAGTGATATGAAACCCAGCAAACATGGCGATGCGCTTCAGTTTCAGCCCCCCACCCCCGATCCCCCTGTGGCGTGCTCACTCCGCAAACAGCGAGCAATGCTTGATATTGAGCGCTATTTAGATGAAAGACCAAGTGCCCGCCCACTACACACACACACCCACCCACCCGCCCTCATTCCACCATAGCTGGCGGTTGGTGTGTCTCAAGTGGTCTGGGCCTTAGAAGAACACAGCACACAGCTCTTTTTTTGTTACTGAGCACAGAAATAATGCCGGGCCTGCAGGCATCATCAGTCACTATCACACGCGGGGCGCCAGAGTCCAATTGCAGTTTACTTTGAGGGGTGTGTGTGTGTCCTTGTTGTTGCTGTGTAAATGACGTAGAGATGGTCCATTTATATAGATGGCCGGTATACATATGCATAGACCTATGGATATATAGGCTGTTTTATTCACAATTTCCTTTTTTTCCTCTTCTTTTTTGTTTGTTGATTTAATGACGCCTCTAGTGCACATGGATTTTTATCATCGGCTATTGGACGTCAAACATTTGGTAAATCTGACACATTTCTTTAGAGGAAACCTGCTGTCGCCACATAGGCTACTCTTTTCAATACGCAGCAAGGGGTCTTTTATATGCACTTTCCCACAGACAGAACTGCACATACCACAGCCTTTGGTGAGCCAGTTGTGGACCACTGGTTGGAATGGAAAATAGCCCAAACTGTACACGTGTCCACTGAGCCGAATCGATCGGATAACCCACACCTTCACAGCTGTATTCACAATTTCCATGCACAATATGCAAACATAAATTAAATGGTTGACAATAATATAAATTGAGGGAATGGTGTAGCCATTAATGGTTGTCTTCCCACTGCCTCTAATAAACAAACACTATGGAACACCAGTGCCTTGGCGCTGAAAAAAGGCTGTACTCAGATGAATAAAAATGTTTACGAAAAAAAAACCCGCAGATTGCACTTTGAGGAAAAAAGACATTTTTAACAAAAATATGATGAGACCATGACAAATCGACAGACAAATTCTGTGGTTTAAATTATAAATATTTAATCGTTACTCATTGGGTCTTTCTGGTCCAGGTTAACAATTGTGACACAATACGTTATATAAATATGTGTATGTGTGTAGAAGTCTACACTGACCTCTCAGGCAAGGAGCCACATAGACAGGTAGGCGTGGGTAGTGTGGTGATATCAGGGAGCCTAGGTGGTGTAATGGTTAGCACACTGGCCGGGAATGCAATGAGTCCCGCTCTAGGTGCAATATTTCCCATTTTCATCACCCCCACCACACTCATGGTGACCCTCATGGTGCTGGTTGCTGTGACCATGATCCTGTACAAGCCAGGTGCTGTATGATTGTTGAACCTACCCTGTGTATGTATGCATAAGTGCATTGCGTGTATGTATTTAATTGTAAGCATTAACATGATTTATGGATGTCAACCATTTAAAAGACTTACAATTCCAGGGGGACGAGTGTAGTAGTCTACACCGACTTCTCAGGCAAGGAGCCACATAGACGGGTAGGCGTGGATAGGGGGGTTGCATCAGGGAGCCTAGGTTCTGTAATGGTTAGAACGCTAGCCCCAGAATGGCAAGAAGTGTGGGTTCGAGTCTTGCTCTAGGTGCAATATGTCTCATTATTAATATTATCTCCACGATAATAATGAGACATATTTCACCTAGAGCAAGACGCAAATATGTCTCATTATTATTACCCCCACACGACCAGACGGGATGGCCGAATGAGTTAGAGCGTCCGTCTCCCGTGCTGGTAGATCGTAGGGGTTGTGGGTTCGAATCCTGGTCGAGTCAAACCACTGACTTGAAAATTGATACTTGTCGCTTCCTAGCCAGGTGTTCAGCATTATTAGGACAGGGCAAGGACTGGTGTGCTCAGTGTCAGGATAATGTGACTGAGTGGGATACCATGCCATGGTGTCAGCGGCCTTGTTTCCCAGTGGGATGCCACTATAAAGTTGCTATGAGTGTGCACTGTCACAAGTCGGTACCTGTCCTGATATGACCTTAGATGTTGCTAGGACATAAAACAACAACAAACAAACAAATATTATCCCCACGACATTCATTTCCATGACCTGGATCCTGTATAAGCTATGCGCCGTATGGTTGATGAACCTATCATATGCATTTATATTTGCATAGCCTGTATGTATGAAATTGGAGCATTAAATGACTTATCAACGTAAACCATTTAAAGAACTTACAATTGCCAGGGGGACAGGTAAGTGTGGATTGGGTGATTGCATCATGGAGCCTAGATAGTGTAATGGTTAGCACGGTATTGTCAGAATGGAATCCTGCAAACGAACGGAAACATCGTGCCTAGACCGGTAGTCGAACCCACACTGTTTCCATTACGGGGCAAGTCTCCTAACTGTTAAGTTGTGTTCCTCCAGGGTGTAATATCCATTCTTACGCCTGTCTACATTTATCTATAGGTGAAACTTTACCTGCGCAGGTCAGTAGGGCCTACGCCTGACTTTATATATATATCATGTATACGCAATTATACGAGTATAATTATCCGGAAACGGATTATCTTTGAACTGTCTGATCAGTTCATATCAAATGACACTACACCAACTAATGAAACTCATCTACTCAAATGACTGGTCAGGCCTTTTGACATGCGTGGTGCTGCCACCTGCCTTGTTCCTCCTCGCCTGGATCTGCCACACACCTGTACCACTTTGTAAACGTGCCGGCTGGTGGTGTGGGTGGTGTGGATAAGTCAAATGAAAGCACTACAGGTAATGAAGGAAACAGGTTAAGAGTGAAAAGTAAGAGAATGAGACTCTTCAATTTATTGACTTATATAGGCTTTTCAGAATTCAAGATGGCCGTGGTCACATGACTCCATTCATCAATCACAGTACAATGCAGTGGTCACATGACTTAATCCTCCAATTAGAATACAATGCAGTGGTCAATGATCATAACAATACCATGTGTGGGGGAGAGGGGGCATGTGAGGTGACTCTTCCAAAGACTGTTCCTAGCAAATCCAGGAAGTGACACTCCCTCCAAAGACTATTCAATTATACAAATTCCATACTTAATGAATAATAGTTTACCAATTTCACACATCCTCCATATGCCTTTGGGTTTTTATATATTAACTTTTATCATTATATAGACAGTCTGCAATTTATTATAGTACTTCATCTCAGTTCACATGTATTATATCGGACAATTTTACAACTTGCTCCAGAATAGTTGCTGTATAAGCCATTATATGAGTATAATAAGGCTGGAAGCTTCCACCTTGTAAAGTCGTCGGCTGTCAGCTGTAGTGTTGTAGGCAGGCTAATAGGAAACCACCACATGCAAGTAGAAGTAAGGCAGAGTATAGAGTGAAAGTTAGAGAGAGCTTGCACCCTCAGCTTTATTGTTATATAGTGGTTTTAGAATCCAAGATGGCCTGTCAAGATGGCCTGTCACATGGCCTGTCACATCCAAGATGGCCTGTCACATGACCAGTTCCTCCAATCAACAGTAAGCATTCACATATCCACCAATTAACAGTAAGCATGCTTTTGTATCCATGACTTTGTTTTGATTTGGCCTCACTACCCTGTTGTGTCTGGGTGTGCAGTGATCCGTAAATAACATTTGGGGCGGAGGGGGTTGTGAGCAGAGCTGCTAAGGCCCTATCACACTAACAGTAGTTCCCCTCTCACACTATCTATATAATACACAATGTCTATTTAATCTAGGCGAAGGATCACCAGCACTACACAATCCCACCTGCATCTGGTCACATTACATCATTTACCTTATATATAACATTTGTAATCCCCTATAGACCAGTTCGCATTACCCACCAATGTGTAATTATCGGAATATTTTACAACCTGCTCATCAGCCCTTACTTCCTCCCCCCCCCCCCCAGTCATCAACTGCTGAAGCCTTAACTCAATCATTTACTTTATACAACCTACCGGGCGTGGTTGCCTAATTGGCAGAGCGTGGGCCTCGCGTGCGGGTGGTCGGGAGTTCGCTTCTCAGTCTAGTCAAACCAATTACTTTTGACTTTATACTTGTCGCTTCCTAGCCTGGCGCTTGGCATTAATAGGATAGGACAAGGACTGGTTACCATAGTGTCAGGATGATGCTTCTGAGTGAGATATTGGCTCATGGTGCCGGCTGCCTGATTTCCCAGTGGGGCAGCACTATTAAGTCACCATAAGTGTGCACTGTCACACGTCGGCGCCCGTCCTGATGTGACCTTATATGTTGCTAGGACATAAAACATCAACAAACAAACAAACATATCCAACCTCAGGTCACCTGTTGTGCCACCTGTGAACTCACGCATCTAACGGTCTTACGACCCACACTCACTGTACCACTAAAACTCATATATATATATATAATGTATATATATAAATTCTCGGGTGCACATGACAGTGTAGCATCCAGTATAGAAGCGTTCCGGCATGGGAGCCACCGGTCCCATGGTTGGAGGGGGGGGGGGGGTGCATACAACAAGTAAGCCACCCCATCTATAATAGGGTAGGAAATAAACATATAATCCCTTCCGTGCCTTTATACTCGCATAATGCTTATATATCACATATATCCCATATATATGGGACCCCGGGGACCAGTATCGGGTCAGAATAGCGACTTGGCTGCGATGACAGCGTTCCATT
This sequence comes from Branchipolynoe longqiensis, assembly GCA_030323885.1. NCBI lineage: Eukaryota > Metazoa > Annelida > Polychaeta > Phyllodocida > Polynoidae > Branchipolynoe > Branchipolynoe longqiensis. Next base: position 36,228,522 of record CM059197.1, read on the forward strand.
TCAGGCGTCGAGACCATAAATCACAGATACGCCGTCCCGCCTGACCACGCTTGGACATAAACCCGGGAGAAGGGCGGGTGGTGCATTTTGTTTCCACAGTCGCACTGGACAGGAAGGCCAAATCAATAAGAGTGCTCGCTGGCTTTTCCTGTGTGGGAAATCATACGTTTGAACCACAACCGAGTCAACCCAATGACTTAACAAATTATACGTGTTGCTTCCTAATCCTAGCCAGACGTTCAGCATTATTATTAGGACAGGGCAAGGATTGGTTAGCTCAGTATCAGGACAATGTGACTGAGTGGGATATCAGGTAATGGTGCTGGTGGCCTGGTCTGACAATGGGGCAGCACTATGAAGTCACAATGAGTGTGCACTGTCACATGTCGGTACCGATCCTGATATGACATTAGATGTTGCCAGGATGTAAATCCAACAAGCAACCAACCCAATCCAATCCATCTGAGACTGCCTCAAAAGGTGCTAAGCAATATGGGACAAAACTTTGTCCATTGTAACGATCAACATACTATCTGCTTATGCATTTGCTCAGGATAAACTGATTTGTTTTTTACATGGTGTTTCATAATCCCAATAGAATACATATTGATTTGAAGCAAATGTCCTTGTGTTTTCAGTGTAACCATTTCTGTGCCATTTTGTGTCAATCATTACAATGGACAAAACCAAAAAGAGTTATCACCTTTTGAGACAGGCTCATCTATCTATGCGGCTCCGTTCCTGATAGCCCCGGAAGTCATTACAGACTACTACAGTAATATAGTTATGTAGTAAATACCAAAATCACTCTGTAACATGTGCAATTGTTCATGTTACGAGAACATGGATAATTGAATATACAACCAGACGGGATGGCCGAATCAGTTAGAGCGTCTGTCTCCCGTTTTGGTAGATCGTGGGATCGGGTGTTCGAATCCTGGTCGAGTCAAACCAATGACTTAAAAAGGAGCAGTGGAATCAGGAAGACCAGTCGTCTGCGACTGACATTTCCCCTGCTTAAACAACTAATGTACCAACAAAAAAGAAACAAATATTGACATCCCACTATCGCTTTGATACAAAGCATGTTCTTGTTCTAGAAATGGACTAAAAACCAGGCTGTCGTCTCGACCCGCGCGCCATCTAGCTGTCGTAATTTACTTTAACTGATTAACCCACCTCTACATCTATACTACGAGTTTAGCTTAGCTTCCCACCCACCCAAGCTTCTAAGATAATATGTGGTGGGTTAAGTGTCTGTAAACCTCGAAATATATCACTAGAACTCTTAAATGCCAAAATAAAGTATGTCGGTTTGGGTTTTCAATTACAATAAAAAGGAAAAGAAGAGAGAGAAAGAGCCGTCATTGTGCAGACTGGTCGAGTTCTTGCTAGCCCTTATAGGTAGGCAGTTTTATTTCATATAATTAAACAAATATATATTAATTAAATCAATTTTAAAATAAAGAAACAAATGTTTAAAATTACAAAAATATAGATTTTTAGAAAATACATTGGTTAATTTTAAATTAAAAAAATAGAAGAATAAAATAAATGAATTAAGACAAATTAAAAATGTTAAAAAGAATAAAAAAGAATAAATATATAATAATGAATAAATAAATCAATTTAAAATAAATAAATCAATTTCTTTTTAAAACACAAAACAACCTACACTTGCCCGCCCATCGCAAGCATCTCTAGATTTCATGTGACCTCTCGCGAAGAGCGAGAGTCAACGTGACTGGATGAATAACTCTGACGGCCCTAATGGCGTCCCGCCTTACAATGGGAGGCAAGAGGCGAGTCAGGGTAACGAGGCGGCCATGATCGGCGGCAGGCACACACACATATTAGGCCTACCTTTAAAAAGGAAAGCTTCTCACTGCCCAGAACTCAGCGCTGATTCATCAGCCACGAGCAGTGGCAGCGTGCATTGAAGTGTACGCTGGCAGACTTTGTGTGTCTGTTACTTTTTTGTTTGTACTTTAGTTGTTTAAGCAGGGGAAATTTCAATCGCGGACGATTAGCCTTCCTCATTCCACTGCTCATTGCCCTATCCTAATAATGCCGAGCGCCTGGCTAGGAAGCGGCAAGTATCAATATTTAAGTCATTGGTTTGACTCGACCAGGATTCAAACCCATGATCCCATGATCCCATGATCTACCAACTCGGGAGTCGGACGCTCTACCTCATTCGGCCATCCTGTCTGGTTTCACTGCCAAAGTTGTCAGGTTCAGTTTAATGCTGAATGCAATTTACTTTTAAGGTTAAACAAAAAAGGAGAAAAGCTTGTTGCTTAGAGCTGCTATAAGTAACAATTTGGTCTTGCCATAGTCCAAATGAGAGCATCACATTTCCAATTGCGTTTTATTTAGGGATGAAGAAATTCATTAATAATAGGTCAATGTCCATACATGTATACCCAATTTATTTAATACGACGTGAAATTGCGTAAATAATGTCGGATGTCTGACATTATAAAAACATCACATCTCTATCGATACATCATATCTTCCGAATCTTAGTTCTTCTCCTTCTTTGTTTCCCTCTTCCGACCTTCCGTCATTCTCCCCTCCTCCCCTTATCCCCTCTTCCCCATTCCTCCTTCCCTCTTGCTCTGCCTCACCCCCTTCTCCCCTTCCCCCCTTCTACCATTTTCCCCTTTTCCCCTTTTCCCCTCCTCCATATCACTTTCTAGCCTGGCGCTCTACATTACTAGGATAGGGCAAGGACTGGGTAGCAAAGTATCAGGATAACGTGACAGTGTGAGGTATTGGGTCATAGTGCTGGTGGCCTGATCTCCCAGGGGAACAACACGATGAAGTCGATCGACATGAGTGTGTACTTTCTCACAAGTCGGTACCCGTCCTGATATGACCTTAGATGTTGCTAAGATGTTAAACCCCAACAAACAAACTTTGTATGAATAGGAATATGTTGAGAATTCTGACCATCAAGAGAAACCTGAAGCTGAGAGACATTAAGACCGACTCATGGACGCAACTCTCACAGCAGCGAGCTAAATGGAGAGCGGCAGTCAAATAATGAAAGCAGTCTTTCTCGCATCGTGACCAACAGCATGATGATGATAATGAGAGAATTCTGAGCGAACCAAGTTTGTCTACCACCATCACCACCCCATGTCCCACCACCCCCACCTCTACCTCCACCTCCACCTCCGCCCCCACCATACTCCCACCTCCACCTCCACCCCCACCACCACTACCACCCCCACCCCAATCTCCCACCACAACATCCATCTCCACCCCACCCCCACATCCACAACCACCCCCACATCCACATCCACCCGCAGCCCCACTCCCACCTCCACCAGGTCCCCACCTCCATTTCCCACGACGACCACAACCACCACATCCACATCCAACCCCACTCCCACGTCCATCCCACCACACTTCCACCCCCCCAATCCCCCCCCCCCCGACATCCACATCCACGCACCCCTCCCCCACCCCACCCCACTCCCACTCCCACTCCTACCCACACCCCCACCTCTACCACTCCAACCTCTACCATCACCCCACTCCCACCACCACTCCCACCTCCATTTCACACCCCCACCCCCAAATCCACTTCCACCCCCCCCCCCAATCCTCCCCCACTACCCACATCCACATCCCACTCCCCACCCCCACCCTTCAGGCTTTATCCGCGTGTCCGTTAGCGGGGTGTAATTCCAATTGCTGGCAGCTCTGCTCGTGTGAAAAGGCTAATTGACGCGCTTCAATTTCCCATTCTCAGGACTATTGCCTGTTTATTAAAGGCCCTGTCACACCTCACCGGATTGGGGGAAACGGACAAAAAACGAACAAAGTCTGGTTTCTGTCCGTTCAAGTTTTGAACATGCACTAAACTAGGAACGGATTCCGCCGGATTGACGTCTATGGGTCTTGTCCGGTTTGAGTTTGTTTCATCAGTTGGTCATCCGTTCATGTCCGTTTCATGTCCGTTTCATGTCCGTTTCATGTCCATTCGTCCAGCAGCCATTGACCTGATAGCGCAACATTTTGACGCATTTCACTACATTTTGATACTTATCACCACAGGACTAGACAATTCTGTCCGTTGTTCAATCCGGCATAGTGTGAAAGCCGCTTTAGTAATAGGACAGGCAGAATTTCCAGTGTTTTGGTAGTTGGGTCTATAACATGGTTGTACACTGTACTGACCTCGCAGGCGACGAGCCATATATATATACAGCTGGGCGTGGATAGGGTGATTGCATCAGGGAGCCTAGGTAGTGTAATGTATTGGCAAGATATGTGGGGTCCCAAAACAGGAGACGGACGCTCTACTCATTCGGCCACCCCGTCTGGTCTATGGCGCTGATCAACTATTCAGCAGAATATACATATTTGGCAAACACAAAAGGTGAAGAAATTAAATTAAATGGAGTTTTAGAAACCCTGGTGAAATCCCGGTGGACTAGATCAGTCCATCCAAATAGCTATCCCCTAAAACAGAATTAATGGAATAGGGCTACCACATCAGGATAATGCGACTTACTGGGATATTGGGTCTTGGTGCTGGTGGCCTGATTTCCCAGTGAGGAAGCACTATCAAATTCACCATAAGTGTGCACTGTCAAAAGTCAGTACCCGTCCTGATATGACCTTCGATATTGCCAGGATGTAAAACTCCAACAACCAACCAACCTAAAACAGCCACTCACTTTGAGTAGGCCCTAGCCAAGCAATTCCAATAAGCCCCCTCCTCCGAGCAGAGCAGCTGGTAGTTGTTTCTATGCAAATTGCCAGATTCCCGTATGAATATTTATGCAACAAAAATCAGCTGAACAGGTGATAAAAGTAAGCGTGGTGCCTTCCGCTACTCTGAAAACGTGGGGGGGGGGGCGTTTTAGTGTTCTCACTTAAAGTTGGGGAGTGTGATCGTTTTGAGTTTCAGCCATTTTGTTTTAGATAAATATAGTAAGTTGATTGTCATAATCAACCTTGCGTTAGTTTCAAGTAATGCCTGGTTCGAACCTTAACCGAGTCACACCGATTACTTAAAAATTGATAATAGTTACTACTTAGCTTGGTGTTCCACATTACTAGGACAGGGCAAGGATCAGTCGAATGAGGAAGACCAATTGTCTGCGATTGAAATTCCCCATGCTTAATCAACTAATGAACGACAACTAAAGTAAAAATAGCCGCTTAATTTGTTTGTAATTATACATAGATGTAGTGGTACTGATAGCAGTGGCTGAGGCCAGTTTGGGTCAAAGGCTATGGAGGTAATGTCAAACTGCTAGGGAAGGTTTAAGGGTTTTGGGGTGAGGACCCCAGGTTACCTTTGGAGAAATTTGAAGTGGAAATATGAAATGATAATTTTGGCGTGCATGTTAAAATCCTGACAGCATACGGATGAGTGGCGATATGTTATATTATATTGTTTTAGTAGTCCCTTCTATGGAGAAAGAATTGCTGAATAAGTGCCCCAGTATTCAAGTTGAATATGTAGAATCAAGTATAGAGCGTTTTGGTGTCAGAGATTGGATGCTTTCATCAGACTGTAAAGTCGACGACTGGCAGCTGTGGTTGTGTAGGTAGGCTAAATAGGAAATCACTACAGGCAAGAGTATAGAAAGGCAGAGTAAAGAGTGTGCAGAAGGAACCAGAAGGAGCTTGCTTGTTTTATTATTATATATGCTGCAGAATCCAAGATGGCTGTCACACCTGATCAGCTCCTCCAATCAGCAATAGGCATTCCTCAATCAACCAATGAACATCCAACCTGCCTGTATCCAAGCCTTGGTTGTTTATGGCTACAGTGCCCTGTTGTGGCTGGGTGTGCAGTGATCTGTAAATAACAGTTGGGGGGGGGGAGGGGGTATGTGAGCAGAGCTCATAAGGCTCTGACACACTAAACGTAGTGCCCCTCTCACCCTATCTATAACTACATAATGTTTATATCAAAATCAGCAAAGGATCACCAGCACCACCTAATACCTTAATGCCTCTGGCTCTATATACCATTTACCTTTTTACATATAACAATTGTAATCACTATAGACTAGTTCACACATCCGCCAATGTCTAAATATCGGGACATTTTACAAGACTATGCAGCTTTAAAGTTGCTTAATCTGATGATGTTGAGTTGCTACCATATTTTCTATATATATACCGTATATGTCCCAATAGAAGCATGCCACCCAATAGAAGCACACACCCTATTTCAAGATTGAAAGCACGCACATTTACGATCGTATTCAGACTGAATGCACATAAAATAAGACAATCCCACTTTATATCAGAGGCACGACAAAAACAAATACAAATTTACGATCATATTCGGACTGAATGCACATAAAATAAGACAATCACACTTTATTTCAGAGGCACAACAAAAACAAATACATGAAATTCTTTAAGTTTGAATTGACGCGCATCCATGTGTCTACACTCGTGCAGTGCACGTCTATTGGGACTTATACGGTATATATCAATTCCTCCAGTGTGTGTGGCGCGAGGGGGGGGCACCCATACACAGCTCCCAACAGCGGAGGGTGGGCACTCCACCCAATGCGCTAATGGAGGAAGCAGCAAAGTATATATGTTCCCGTAGCATTTATACTGGTATAATGAGTTATACATCACATATAACCTTGAAGCGAATGGCGATTTGGGGGCGTATCAGCACCGGAAGTGACGGTGGCACCAGGAGCCCGGAGCAAATCGTATACGTATTGGTGTAGAAGGAGTAAATAATAAATAAATAATAAAAAAGGCAGCCCCGCCAACTTATATATATATATATATAATGCTTATATTGCACATATATTGTGTCGAACCTTATAATCTACGTTTCAATAGTTTGGACTATTTTTGATTGAAAATGGCTATCTTCGGAGTTATTTGAACATTAACCAGTTGGTTGTCAGTTCATGTGTTCTGAGTTCCGCTGGTCCTACAGGAAACACTGAAGCTGTGACTTAGAGTATCAGTTTGTTTGTTGTTGTTTTACATCCTAGCAACATCTAAGGTCATATCAGGACGGGTACCGACTTGTGACAGTGCGCACTCATGGCGAGTTTATAGTGCTGTCCCACTGGGAAACCAGGCCGCCAGCACCATGACCTGGTATCCCACTCAGTAACATTATCCTGACACTGAGCACACCAGTCCTTGCCCTATCCTAATAATGCCAAGCGCCTGGCTAGGAAGCGACAAGTATCAATTTTAAAGTCATTGGTTTGACTCGACCGGGTCTCGAACCCACGACCCCACGATCTACCAGCACGGGAGACGGACGCTCTAACTCATTCGGCCATCCTGTCCGGTCTTTAGAGTATCAGGGCACAGCTTCAGTGTACAGGGCAGAAGGTAGGGATAGGTGGTGAATACACCAACATCATGATACAAAAAGTGGTATTTTATCTAACGTAAGATATATTCTCAGACAACTTCACTCTGCAATCAACATTAGAAACAAATGTATGGCAACAACTCTACCAAGTTTGTTCATCAGGAGGCATAAAGGGAGTGGGACGTAGCTCAGGCAGTAGAGTGTCCACCTGTGAAGGTTTGGGTCATCCGATCAATCCTGCTCAGTGGACACATTTGCAGTATGGGCTATTTTCAATTCCAACCAGTAGACCACAACTGATTCATCAAAGGCTGTGATATGTGCTGTCCTGTCTTTGGAAAAGTGCTTATAAAAGACCTCTTGCTGCTTATCGGAAAGAGTAGCCTATGTGGCGGCAGCATGTTTCCTCCAAAGAAATGTCAGAATGACCATAAGGTTGACATCGAATAGCCACTGATAAAGAATCCATGTGCTCTAGAGGCGTCGTTAAATAAAACAAACTTTTTTTCCCAGGAGGCATAATGTGGTTATAGGTGTATAAAGTGAGTTTAAGGATGGGTTCTATGGTGAAGGATAGGGTTGGGAGTGGTGCGTCCCCCACCTTCCGCCATGTAAGATCTAACTGTAGATGTGACCCGGCATGCTGGGTTACAGCATCAGTCTTTACTGAGGGACCAGCGGAACTCGGAATACCCATGTTAAGACGACAGTCTCTCTTACCGACCTTATTTGGGGGAGGTGCCCTACTTCTGGGGATCACGTGGTACAGCCAGCGGTGGTGTTTATATCCATCTCCCCTGTGTCCACCTATCAGCGCCAGAATTAGACTATTACTGACGGGCGCCATGAGCTTTCTAGGCATCTGCATGGTGTCTATTTATAAACACTGAGGGGACAGTTGCTATGGTGACAGACCTGCAGTCACTATGTGTAGCAGTGTTGTCCAATTACTTTCAACTTGAGAATAGAAATAAAACATAATCCCAACCACTCCCCCCTCCCCTCTCTGCGCCACTTTTCCCGTCTCAAATCCCCCCTTTCTGCCCCCCCCCCCCGACCCCCCCCCCCCCCCAACACAAAAACAGAAAAAGTAAAGTAAACGACAACAAAAACTACCAAATTGTACCGTACAGCGTCCTACACCTGACCGAACTAATAAAACATATCCTAACCACAAAGTTATAGTTGACCAAGACTAAGTTCACCGAACCAATTTAAATGTATCCTGCAACGATTATCTGCATAATTCCAAATCAATCACTAATGTAATGCGCCTGTCACCCCTTACCGGACTGAGTACCGGACAGCACCGGACAAGGAATTTTCTAGTCCGGTGGCGTCCGGTGACAAAATTTATCGGAATGTATCGAAATGGAGCGTAATTTGGTCAATTGCCGCCACGCAACCGGACAAGTACCATACATGTACCGTACATATACCGGACGAGTACCGGACGAGTACCGGACGAGAACCGGACGGACCGACCATCAACCGGACACCTACCGGACTGTAAATATATTAGGTTGATCGTTATAATCTATCATACCTACACCCTCACCACTTCCCAAAACCCCCACCACACACCTACACCCCCACCACATCCCTAAATACACCCGCACCACATCCCTAAACCCCGCCCACACACCTACACCCCCACCACACACATACACTACACACCGACACCCCCACCACATCCCTAAACCCCCACCACACCTACACCACCACACCACCACATCCCTAAACCCCCACCACACACCTACACCCCCACCACACCCCAAAACCCCCACCACACACCTACACACCACCACATCCCTAAACCCCCACCACACACCTACACCCTCCACCACATCCCTAAACCCCCACCAGACACCTACACCCTCACCCCATCCCTAAACCCCCACCACACACCTACACCCCCACCACACCCCTAAACCCCCACCACACACCTACACCCCACCACACCCTTAAGCCCCCACCAGACACCTACACCCCCACCACATCCCTAAACCCCCACCAGACACCTACACCCCACCACATCCATAAACCGGACAATGCCGGTAGCAAACCGGATACGAACTGGACAAACCAGACACCAACCGGACACCAACCGGCCATGTCAGTCCGGCGGTGTCTGGTAGAAGTTTTGTGCATGTTCAAAACTTGTACTGGACACCGCCGGACACCACCGGACACCGCCGGATGGGTACCGGACATGTACCGGACATCACCGTACACCACCGGACATTGTCCGGTTCTGGTCCGGTTCCCCAGTCCGGTAAGGTGTGACTGGGCCTTTAACAGCAAGTCATACACATAGGATTAATGTCACAGGTATGACCAGTAAATCAATAAAATATTGTAAAGTCAAGTGACTATCATCGAGTTACATACAAAATAGGATCCCCATAATATTAGTAAAGCCAGATAGTTACCTACTATTTTCTATATTATTCATCCCATTTAGTCATCTCATCCATAAATAGGTCATACTCACCATAATTGTTATTGTTGGAAGTTTGGCACCTCAGTGGTGAAAAATGATGTTATTCAACTCAAACCAATGACTTTAAAATTGATACTTATCGCTTCCTAACCTGCCGCTTGGAATTGATAAGATCGGGCAAGGACTGGTTAGCTCATTGTCAGGATAATGTGACTGAGTGGGGGTATTGGTCCATGGTGCCGGCGGCCTGATTTCTCAGTGGGACAGCACAATACAGTTGCCATGAGTGTGCACTGTCACAGGTCGGTACCCATCCTGGTATGACCTTAGATGCTGTCAGGACGTAACATTCTCACAGGCAGCCAACCATTAACCCGCAGGCCTGTGGTGACCGATCTTCATGACAATGTCTGTCACACATCCGGTCTACCAGACAAACTGACACCTGAGTCCAACCTTTAACACACCAACACCCACCCATACACACCCACACACCCACACCCACACCCACACCCACACCCACACCCACACCCACACCCACATCCACACCCCGACTCCCTTAATTCCACATCGCACCTGATTCTGGGCGCCAACTGTTTAGTCGATACTAAAAAACGACTAAGGCACCAGGAGTTCCTTATTACAGTAATTAATATGTATTGATATATATATCCTCCGGTGCGACTGACAATGTGATGCGTCCGTTAGTGACGAGGAAGCGCGGTGGCGGCGCCACCAGTCACATAGGTGGAGGAAAGGAGGCATAATACCGAATAATAACATATAATATAATAACAAGTATTCCCTTCCGCACCTTTTTACTGGCATAATGCGGTATACATCACGCATATATATATATATATATATATATATATATACAGTATAACCCCTTTAAACCAAATTGGAGGGAGCCCTAGAAATTTGTTTGGATTAACCGGTCATTGGTTTAACAGAGCTTTGGCTTTGTCTTTGACTTTGAGTAAGCATGAATTGCACATGTAATATACAATGTATGTGGCCACTTTGATTATTGTGTTTTCATGTATATACAATATAACGCTGTTAAACCAAGCTCGGTTAAACCAAAGGATCGGTTAATCCAAACATTTGTTGGCGGCCCGGGACACTACTACCATTTATCATATACAAAAGTTGTGGGGGTCTCAGATGACCTTATAACCTCATGAAAGTTTGGTTTAACCATACCAGAGTGGCCTGGGGTCCGACAATTTTGTTTTGATTAACCAATAATTTGGATTAACCAACTTTTTTATATGATAAATGGTAGTATTTTGTTGGGCCGCCAAAACAAGTTTGGACTAACTGATTGTTTGGTTTAACAGTGCTTGGTTTAATGGGGTTATACTGAATATAAGCAGTTATTGCAGGTATAGCAATACCTCAGGAAGTTTGACGCCCATGCCCTGCAGAGTTGTAAACCACTGCCTTGTGGTACAGGTTCTTGACAGAACCGAATGCTAAGGGAACACACCCTAAACAGAAAACCATGTCACTGTGGTAGCATTAAGGGTGGTTGATGTATGGAACTCCCAACATCTCCCGACCAGCCACTGCAGGGACAAATAGTTTTGTGCCTGTCTTGACATGTTCTTGCCGGTGTGAAACCTGTATTTGCTCCCCAAGAGAGTGCCGCTGCTAACTTGCAAAAGCCAGCAGCCCTTCAACACTTTTGCAGGCAGCTTTCATGAAATGTTAAATGGAGAGCGGCAGTCAAGTAAGGAAAGCAGTCTTTGTCACATTGCGACTGACAGCATGATGATGATGATGACTGAATATGGTGTAGTAGTCTGTTCATGAGTCTCACCACCATGTAGTGGCTGCAGGGACTGTGCTGCCCACCGTCACCCGTCTATGGTGACAGGTGGCAGAAAGCGAGCTAGAGGGTGGGTCGCTGGGTGGACTGCCCCCCCCCCCTACTGTGACCGGCTAGCATCTCCCCCCACCTTAAGAGGTTACCTGTGACCTGGCTGGTCAGGAGGCAGGTCATTTGGTTCTGTGATGCCACTGTGGGCGGAGGATAGAAATAAACCTTCTCTCCATGTTCTGTCATAGAACAGACCAGGGGGAACTGGCTGTATGAGGCCTATCACAATATATACAGTAAAGCCTCTCTAACCGACCACCTCCACAGATCGACCACTCCCCTTTATTTGGGTCCCAACAATACCAATTTAACCATATTCTAACTCCCAAAAGCGACCACCTCCCTAAATGGACCACTTAAAGTTGGTCCGAAGATGGGTCGATTTAGCGAGGTTTTACTATATATATATATATATATATATAAATATATAAATATATATATATATATATATATATATGGGTCGTTCTCTGAGACTGTGCATTAAAGTGCGACATGGAAAGCAAAAGTGGAAAACAGTAATATCAGAAAACCTTCCAAATAATAGCAGAATCCATGTTTATTCCACAAGTGTGTGACGCCAGGGGGATGCCCGCCCACCCATTTGCCCGACAACTGGGAGGGGCGGGTGCACTCCACCAATGCGCACAGAGGAAATATAGGGTGTACATGTTACCCTTTGCATGTATACTCATATAATGCGTTATACATCACATATATATGTATATATATATAGTGCTTGTCTTTGCAGGACATTCACACATGAAGCAATGGCTTTTTGTATCAGCCGGCTACCAGGGTGGGAGTGGATGTGTGGCGCAGGAGGGGAGGGGAATAGGGTGGGGGGGCAGAAGGAGGGGGGGGGGAGAGGGAGGATGGAGACAAGCCGACCGGCACCCAGCTCAGGCACGGCGAGTGAACAAAAAAAAGAAAAAAAGGAGGACAAAAAGAGAAGAAAAAAAGTCGATATTCCGCTGCAAGCAGCTAACTGCTTATCGGAAGATGGACATCAGTGAATAGCGTCCATTCACGGCCGTCCGGCGCGCGGCCGGGATGTGACTATAGGTGGCGCCACTGCCGGTCATTGTGCGGCGACACGCCGACCCGAAGTCTTCCGATGGTGAGGGGTGGGGGTGGTGGCCGTGGGAGGGGGAGTGGGGAGGGAGGGAGGGAAGGAGCGATTGGGGGGGGGGGGGCTCTCACTACGCACAACCTTTCTCCTCCTCCCCCCTCCCCCCTCCCCCTTCCACCTCTACTGTCCCCGTTCCAGGTTCTCCTACCGCCCATCAAGCTATCCCCTCCCCCTCCCCCTCTCCCCCTCCCCGTTCTCCCGCTTCCCGTCTCTCGTCTCCCGCCTGCCTCCCGCCTGCCTCCCGCTAGCCACTTTCTCCCCACGTGTCCCTCCACCCTCCCCTCTCCCTTCCCCTTTCAGCTTTCCCTCACTCACTGTCTCCCGTCCCCCTCTTTCCCTCTCCCCCTCTTGACGCTTACCTTCTTTCCTCTTTGCCCTCTTTCCCCTCTCCCTTTCTCCCCTCTCTCCATTCTCTCCATTCTCTCCAATGTCCCCTCTTCAATTTTCGCTCTTCCCTCTGTTTCCTCTCTTCCCTCTCTTCCTTCTCTTCCCTCTCTTCTTTCTTTTCCGCCTCTTCCTGCTCTCCCTTCTCTTCTCTTTCTTCCCTCTATTCCCTATTTTCATTCTCTTCCCTCTCTTCCCTCTCTTCCCCCTCTTCCCTCTCTTCGCTCTCTTCCCTCTCTTCCATCTCTCCCCGCTCTTCCTTCTCTTCCCTCTCTTCCAGCTCTTACCTCTGTTTCCTCTCTCCTCTCTCTTCCCTCTCTTCTCTCTCTTCGCTATCTTCCCTCTCTTCCCTCTCTTCTCTCTCTTCCCTCTCTTCCCTCTCTTCCCTCTCTTCCCTCTCTTCCCTCTCTTCCCTCTCTTCCCTCTCTTCCCTCCCTTCCCTATCTTCCCTCTCTTCCCTCTCTTCCCTCTCTTCCTTCTCTTCCCTCTCTTCCCTCTCTTACCTCAGTTCCTTCTCTTCCCTCTCAACCTTCTCTTCTCTCTTCCCTCTCTTCTCTCTTCCCTTCCTCCTGTTATCTCCCTCTCTTCTCACCTCCCTCTCATCCTTCTCTTCAAGTAACCCTTCCCAAATTCCCAGTCTCTCCCCTCTTCCCCTATCACCCCTCTCCACCCACCATCTTCCCCTCTCCCCACTGCCCTTCACCCCGCTCTCTCCTCACTCCACCCCTCCCCTTTCCCCCCTCTCCCCGAAGCCCCTGACCTCACTCATTCTCCCACCCCCACACCCACACCCCTGCACCCCGGCGGCATTATTATATCTAGCCTTATTCAATAGCTGCAAAGCCTACTGCCAGATGCTCGAAGGGTCAGTGGGAAGTAGGCAGCCTGGTGGAGGGAAATGAACAAAGTGCATTAGTGCCCACAGTGAACCGCCTCCTGAAAGGGCAGTGGATATCACAAGGCATCTCCCACGGCTCTCGGCTCACACTTCTCGTATTGCTTGTCGTTGCTTCCTCTTCATGTGTGACTTTATTGTTTAATTTGTTTGGTTTGACTTGACCGTTTGTGTCCCTACAACAACAAAGTATGTTTGTAGAGGTACAACTTTCATTAGTAATTCCCTGTCGGGGAGCCATCGTCCCCATGGAATGGTAAGTCTTTTTGTGTGTGTAGATTAGTTGATTAAGCAAGAGGAATTTCAATCGTGGACAATTGGTCTTCCTCATTTCCACTGCTCCTTGCCCTATCCTAATAATGCTGAGCATCAGGCTAGGAAGCAGCAAGTATCAATTTTTAAGTCATTGGCTTAACCAGGGTTCGGATCCATGATCCCACGATCTACCAGAACGGGAGTCAGATGCTCAACTCATTCGACCATCCCATCTGGTTTAAATGGTTTACGTTGATAAGTTGTTTAATGCTTACAGTTACATACATATATATATATATATATATATATATATATATATATGAACACGGTGTAAGCTTGACAACTGGCATCTGTGGTTGTGTTGGCATGCTATAGGAAATCAATACAGGGAAGAAGAGAAAGGAAGAGTATAAAGAATGAAAGTAGAGTCAGAGCTTGTACCCTCAGGTTTATTACTATATATTCGCACATGGATCTGGTATGGTATACCACCTGACCATTATCTCCAATCAGCAACAAGTATTTATAGTTCCACCAATGAACAGTACGCATTCCTGGGTCACCTTGGCTACTGTGATCTACCCACCACCACCATGCGGTGTGGCTACTTGGCCTCCACCTGCCTGATCTGTGTGTGTTGTCTGTGACTAACAGTTTGGGGGTAGGGGGTAGTGAGTAGAGCTCTTGAGGCTCCTTACACACTATCACCATGTCTCATTCACACTATCTACCTAATACACAATGACTATTGACCATACGTAAAGAATCACCAGCAACTACATAAATACATTCATGCACCTGGCCCTACATATCATTTCCATTAATAGACCATTTGTACTCCATTATAGACCATTTGTATTCCCCACCAATATTTTTTATCGGAATATTTTACAACGGTGTAGGTTCAACAACCATACATTGTGTAGCTTGTACATGATCCAGGTCATGGCAACGAATGTAGTGAGGGTGATGAAAATGGGAAATAATACACCAAGAGCAGGAATCGAACCCACACTTCTTGCCGGGGCTAGCATCCTAACCATTACACCACATAGACTCACTGTTTAAATCACCCTGTCCACGCCTACCTGTCTATGTGGGTCCATGCGGAATGGACGTAGTAACAACTTGTTACGGTCTTTTTATAAATGGAATGGAATGAACTTTGCGCATGCTCAAATTGTTCTTGCAGCCACCTTCTACCCCGACCACAGCCCATGTTAGAACGTGGTCGGACGTTTTGAGAACCAGTTTGGTGTGATGGGGGTGTTAAGCCGGTATTCCATTCACCCTTTTACTGACTTTGATGGAAATTTATCTGAAACTATCAAACTAGGATTCAGTTATACAGACTGTACAGGACATTGGCCATACATGAGTACCTTTGATAATAAACCTGACATAGTTTGAATGAAAGCATCAGTTGCAATGTTCACTTTGCGTTTCATTCAGTTGGAATTACAAATTGTCATGTTTCCTCCCCTGTCCACCTTACCGTGGACTCTTCTTCATGTGGACGGACGAGTCCATTCTCCATCCACCCAATTTGGCCAGCATCCGTCTCCCGTTTTGGGAGATCTTGGGAATTGAATCCATGGGTTCGAACCCTGGTCGAATCAAACCAATGAATGAATAATTGATACGTGTTGCTTCCTAGTCAGGCGCTAGGCATTATTAGGATAGGGTAAAGACTGGTTGGCTCAGTGTGAGGATAATGTGTCAGGATATCAGGTCATGGTGCTTGCAACCTGGTCTCCCAGTGGGGCAGCTCTATAAAGCCGACATGGGTGTGCACTGTCACAAGTCGATGCCCGTCCTGATATGACCGTAGATGTTTCTAGGGCACAAAACTCCAACAACCAACCAACCAACCAATCACATTCCCCACTCCGATAATGTTCAGTTGCGGCTCTGGCTAATGACAGATTTACCTTATATGTCCCAATAGAACACGCTACCCACTAGAAGCACACCCTGCATTTCAAGACTGAAAGCACACACAAAATTACAATCATATTCAGACTGAATGAACATAAAATAAAACAATCCCACTTTATTTCAGAGGCACGCCAAAAACAAATCGATGACATTCTTTAACTTTGAATAGACGCGCATCCATGTGTCTGCACTTGCGCAGTGCGCATCTATTGCGACATATACAGTAGGCCTACGGTCAATGCTGCTCACGCAAAGAGAACACATTTCTACTGAAATCAGACGTAGGGTAATGACATTTTGTATCAGGCAGCTACTCCCTAACTCATCCTCCACCCTCACACCCCCATATCCCCCATATACACAGACACCCACACATCTGACATCCCCACACCCCACACACTTCCACATCCCCCCACACACCCCCACACACCACCACCATACACCCACATCGCCACACATCTCCACAGACCCCCACACACCCACATCCCCATACACACACCAACACACCCACATCCCCACACATCCCCCACATCCCCCACACACCCACATCCCCCCACACGCACCCACACATCCCATACATCGGACATATCGCACACAAATACACCTCACCCACATCACCCACACCCCTTCACCGCCACACCCCAAAAACCCCACACTCCCACATCCGCGACACACCCCACACCCCCACACACTCCCCACACACACCCCACACCTCCAGCTCCGCGTGACATCCAGTCCTGTCCTCCCGCCCCAACATTGCGTGCAGTGCTGGGCCGTCCGTGAAATCTTGTTGTCCGAGAGCTGTGTCATGGGCGACGGACCGTCGGGGAGAGAGAGAGTTGCCATGTCACATCCAAATCACTGCCGCGCTAGCAGGCCCCCATGTGACAGCACACGCCCCCTGTCGGCGGCGGGACGCGGACATCTGTCAGCGATAGCTTGATGGACGAGGAAGAAAGTTGTGTTCTTGTAGACCTGGGTTTAGGCGTTGGGGTGTAGACTGAAATGATGACTTGTAGACGCGATTGGATTAACATTGGAATAACCTGATTTTTATTTTTGTTTTGTTAAGTGGATGAGAATCCGCATCGTGTAGACCTGGGTTTAGGCGGGGGGTGTAGACTGAAATGATGGCTTGTAGCTGCGATTGGATTAACCTGACTTTTATTTTTGTTTTGTTAAGTGGAGGATTATCCGCATCGTGGTATCTAAATGATTCTGGCGAATTTAGCGTGAAATATCGAGAGAATTGCACTACGTCGCTACTACACGGTACCAGACGGGATGGCCGAATGAGGTAGAGCGTCCCTCTCCCCTGTTGGTAGATCATTGGATCGTGGGTTCGAATCCTGGTTGAGTCAAACCAATGCTTAACAATTGATACTTGTTGCTTCCTAGCCAGGCACTTGGCATTATTAGGATAGGGCAAGGAACAGTGGAATGAGGAAGACCAATCGTCCACGACTGAAAATTCCCCTGCCTAAACAACTAATGTACCAAAAAATAGGTGTGATAAAGCTTTGACTCAGTGTTGACTGGTCCCCTGCAGTCTGTAATGCACCAGGCAATTTCGTAATAAGCTGAACAGACACTCATTTATATGAGCTCATGTAATATAAAGCGTTCGTGTAAATAAGGACTTATTTACATAAAGTGAAACCTCGGCTTTCGAACATAATTCGGTTCTCAATGTTGTTTGTAAATGTCGAAAGTGGTAGAGAACCAGTCTAGACTGAGCCAATGGCTTGTTGTTCCTTATCTGGTAATAGGGACCTCAATGTTGAACTAAATCCGACAGGGGACCAGTCTAAACTAAGCAAATGCCTTCTATACCTTGCTCAGTAATACGGACATGTCTGTTTCAACATTGGCAGTAGGGAACCAGTCTAGATTGAGACCATCTATCTTGTTTACCCTTTTCTGGTAGTTGGAATCTGTCTGTGGAAATACAAGTAGTAAGGAACCGGTCTAGATTGAGACAACATCTTTTTTAACCTTTTCCTGGTAGTAGGAACCTGTCTGTGGAAATACAAGTAGTAGGGAACCAGTCTAGTTTGAGACAACATCTTTTTTTAACCTTTTCCTGGTAGTAGGAACCTGTCTGTGGAAATACAAGTAGTAACGAACCAGTCTACACTATGGAAATGCCTTTTTATACCTGGTCCGGTGGTAGTGACCTGTCTGTCGCACTAAAGGCGGTTACAAACCAGTCTATTTTGAGGTAATTCCCAACCTAGTCTTTTGCTCAGCCTTTTGCACTCGTCATCAAAACAGATCGGTTTTCCAATGGGTGAGGTTTGTTTGTTTGTTGTTATTTCACGTCTTAGCAACATCTAAGGTCATATCAGGACGGGTACTGACTTGTGACAGTGCACACTCATGGTGACTTTATAGTGCTGCCCCACTGGAAGACCAGGCCGCCAGCACCATGACCTGATATCCCACTCAGTCACATTATCCTGACACTGAGTCAATCAGTCCTTGCCCTATCCTAATAATGCCGAGCGCCAGGCTAGGAAGCAACAAGTATCAATTTTTAATTCATTTGTTTGACTCAACTGGGGTTCGAACCCATGACCCCATTATCTACCAGCATGGGAGATGGACGCTCTAACTCATTCGCCCATCCCGTCTAGTTCTCCAATGGGTGAGGAGAACAGCTGATGGAAGAATCTTTGCGAGACAGTAAAGGAATTGCTCAAGTGCACTACTGCGTAAAGTAACGCTAAGTCTTACTGAGAATCAAGTTGTATTGAATACGTAAATCCTACTGAGGTATTTAATTAGCAGGGATGAAAGATCTCCGCGGTTTCGCGAAATTCTGGGATTCTTTATATTCACCAATTAACATTAAACAAAATTCCCAAAAATGGGATGTATATGATAACGGTTGGGTGGTTGGAATCCCGTTCTTATATGACCGTAGATGTGGCTAGAACATAAAACATAAACAAGGAAGTGTTAGGTATGGGTGATATTACAATCACAACAAGGCCAGTTGAAACCTGACTTCCGGTATATTTCCGCGATTCCCTGACAGTGTTAAGTCTATGGGAGAAGATCTGCATTATCGCGGAAATTTGCGGGGGTGTAATAATTTCGGCTTTTTTTCCCGCGGTTTTTGCTGGAGACCACTTTCATCCCTGAGTTAGTTTGTAGTGGTTGCTTAGTGCCATGTCGCCAGTAAAGCCATAATGATGACGGGAAGTGTTCAACTTGTGTACTCTGTCATATTATTATTATTATTGAACCATCACTTTTACACAAGATATAAAAGAATGTAATCACCTAAGTCTCGAAGGACACATGAATTTAAAAGCTCACAATTACAAAAGATCAGACCAGCCCCTGCGTACATACAAATCGTAAAGTAATGACTGAAAATGACACCTGGCAAAACAAAGACATCCGAAGTCGATTCTGTCCTTGAAAAGTGTTTGGTTTTAACCAACGGCAATAACATAATATTCCCTGGCTTATTTCTTAGTGTAAGCTATATATATATATATATATCTTCCGAGCGAGTGGCATGTTACGCCCTGCGTAGGGGGCTGGCCAGGAGCAGCCGGACCCCCCCACCCCTCACCCCGTGAGCGTGGGGTGGGGGCAGGGGGGGGGGGGTAGGAACTCCAGAGCATATTACATGCGATAATGGGATTATCACTATCCATAAACATATGGATAGTGATGTATATATATATATATATATATATATATATAACAGCACTGTTCTTCCTTTTTCTTCTTTTTGTATTTGTATTGTAGTGGTCTGCACTGACCCCTCAGGCAAGGAGCCGCATAGACAGGTAGGCATGGGTAGTGTGTTGATATCAGGGAGCCTTGGTGGTGTAATGGTTAGCACACTGGCCCGGAATGCAAAGAGATGTGGGTTCGAGTCCCGCTCTAGGCACAATATTTCCCATTTTCATCACCCCCACAACACTGGTTGCCGTGACCATGATCCTGTACAAGCTACGCGCTGTATAGTTGTTGAACCTACCCTGTGTATGTAAGTGCGTTGCATTGCCTGTATGTATGTAATTGTAAGCATTAAAAGACTTACACTTCCAGGGGGACGAGTGTAGTGGTCTGCACTGACCCCTCAGGCAAGGAGCCGCATAGACAGGTAGGTGTGGGTAGTGTGTTGATATCAGGGAGCCTAGGTGGTGTAATGGTTAGCACACTGGCCCGGAATGCAAAGAGATGTGGGTTCGAGTCCCGCTCTAGGCACAATATTTCCCATTTTCATCACCCCCACGACAGTATCAAACCCTTGTTGAGTTTAGACTATCATAAATGTGATAGAATGTAGCATAACATGGCCGGAAGACCAGTGCCTCGACGCAGAAAAAATACCTTTATTCGCTGAATAAAATGATCATTTACCGAAAAGAAATATTGAAAAGTTTCAAATTGTTATCCTGTTTGATAAAACTAAGCATTTAAAATATATGGGATTCATTTATGAGTATGAATACAGGTAGAAATTCTATTAAGGGTATATGGTGTGTCCTCATACAATCATGTGACATCCTGCAAAAGTCCTAGAATAGATTATTTCCTTCACCAACCCGCCCTCGGACGGCAATCGGAAGAACTAGATAGCACATCCAAAAACCCAGAAGCCAACCCAAACCACAGGAAATTAAAATAGAAATGCGAGATGTGATACTGATAGCAGATTATGCAAAGTCGTGGTCTTCCATTCAGTTCCCCCTTAATAAATACATTATTGTGAAATAAGTTTCTCTCAACACATATTACATATGTATTTCCATCTAAAACAACTTAGATTTAGATCCAGAATAGGAGTTACCTGTGATGGTTTAATTGTTGTTGATTTATTCATGTGTTCATTGTTTATGATGGTTCAGAACAAATCCAGGGAATTAGTCGTGTCCGGCGGTCAGTGAATGCAAGCCGGTGGTCAGTGAATGCAAGCCTCTAAAGCAAGTTGACATTCCCTACAGTTAGGTCTAGACATTTCTAGAGTTAGGTAAATCTAGATTTAGATTATATAAGTCTCGAGTTACTAATCAATGTTCAGCGTTTGCGATCTATTCTATATTGAATACCAAATAGTTGTTAAGTTTGAGATTTTACATATCTAACTTAGATCATCATCATCATCATTTCATGAAAACTGCCTGCAAAAGTGTTGAAGTGCTGCTGGCTTTTGCACGTTACCAGCGGCACTCTCTTGGGGAGCAAATATAGGTTTCACACCGGCAAGAACATGTCAAGACAGGCGCAAAACTATTTGTCCCTGCAGTGACTGGTCGGGATATTTTGGGAGTTCCATACATCAACCGCCCTTAATGCTGCCACAGTGACATGGTTTTCTGTTTAGGGTTTGCTCCCTTAGCCTTCGGTTCTCAAGGCAGTGGTTTACAACTCTGCAAGGCAGGGGCGTCAAACTCCCTGACGTATTGCTATACCTGCAATACCTGCATACCACAACTTACATACGCTAGCACATATTAAGCATGTGTCACCACATAGAAGGGGATACCGAATACAATTAATAGAACCCCTTACTGCAGACGTGTATGGTGTCAGTGTTTTAGCATGGGTGCCAAAACTAATTTGGCATGGTTGCACTTCAAATATTTCAAAACATTTAAAACACAAGTCACTTCAAACGAAAGTAAGGTAGATTATAACGACCAACCAGATATCTTTATCTCAGAGAAAATGACACAAACTCAAAACCATCGGACTATGCAACTTTAAGGCCCTGTCAGATTACGGCGTATGGCGGGAGCGTATGGCGGCGTAGCGGCTTTACATCATATACGTCGGCATATAATGCGCGCATTACGCTACTTGCGCCACGCTACTCCTTACGCTACTCCATACCGCTACTCATACGCCACCAAATGCCCGGCAACATGCCGGCGTATGTGGAAGCGTATGAGGCATACGCCGCCATAAATAAACGCTTTCATAAAGTTTCGTCCGGGCGTCCAATTTTTTTTTGTGCATATGCTCCATAAAACACGACCTAGTGAGGGCGTGATGGCGCCATAATGTCCCAAAAAATGTCATATGCAACGCTCCCATACGCTCCCATACGCTCCTCATATGCTCCTCATACGCTCCTCATAGGTCCCCCATACGCTCAAACACACCCGAAAGTGGCACCAGCACGGCGTACGTAGGTTTTCAATACGCTCCCGCCATACGCCGTAATGTGACAGCCCCTTTAATTAAACCACAAGCCGAGTTTCTTTCAGCTGAATGCGCATGCACCAAGGAAATCGGCTATTGTCCTGCAATGTTTTTCTTGCGGTGAAGATCTCGTTCTGGTTGACCGCTCTCCTGATAATGTTGTCCTCCTCCTCTTGTGTTGCAGACAGCTCGCTGGAGGCGGGTGGAGGTGATCACGTGACCCGGCTGTGCCTGAGGCACAGTGAGTGTAACCAGGCTGCCGGTGAGGTGTGCTGGTGGTACTTCGCCGGGTGTCCACGCGGCCAGTGTATGTGTGACCCCCGTACCCGGTACAGAGACCCCACCGGACGCTGCCGAACCAGTAAGTACACCCTGTTCTCTAAATGTTTAATCCATATTATTTATTTTAATTTTGTTAATTGATTTTATATTCATATGAATAATTCTTGTCTGGTGTTTTTAAAATCCAGATTGTTTTTTTAAAGATATATATGTTTTTCCATATCATTGGTTCTTAGTGCCGTTAATTAATTTATATTATCGTTTTGTAAATGTTGTACCCTAATAATAGGGGGTGTGAAAGTACGTCTGAACACTTTGACTTCTGGATACTGAATTGTTTATTCACGGCCTAGGGCTCGCTCAACCCGCCGGCTAAACTTTCCATGCCGTCATCATCATTATTAAGACTGATTTAATCCATTGATAATCTGCTGGCATCTCATTAAGCATATATTTAGCCACAGGCAGCTTATACATCATATCATCTGCAAGTGTATATCACAGGGGGAGGGGTCCTTCCTTGGATTAGACTTCCCTCAGTTTCAACACCACACGTGACGCTACCTGAACCGTCCTGATATGACCTTACATGTTGCCAAGACGTAAAACTCCAACAACCAACCAACTGTGGCTACCTATCCTGGTGGTTGGCATTAATAGGAATGGCCGAGTCAAACTAATAATTTAAAAATTTATACTTGTTGCTTGCTAGCCAGGCGCACGGCATTAATAGGATAGGGCAGTGTCAGGATAATGTGACTGAGTGGGATATCGGGTCATGGTGCCAACATCGCAGTCTCCCAGCTGGGCAGCACTATGCATTTGCCATGAGTGCACACTGTCACAAACCCGTGTCACGATTTCAATTTCCCCCCTTTCCAAGTTCCCCCTGGGAATCTGAAAGCGTTTTTAATTTCCCTCCTGTGAAATTGAAAGCGTTTTCAGATTCCCGGTCGGGAAATTAAAAACAGTTTTCAGATTCCTCCCACTATTTTCAAATTCCCCCCTCAGGGAATTTAAAATTGTTTAGAAAACTTAAATAAACGTTTTAAAATTCAGACCTATAATATTTGTTTCTTAGCCATCTTGGAGACTTTTTGTGTCATTTGGGGTGAAATACGTTTTGTTGTACTGGTAATAATTTCCATTATGCTATTCTCTGTGTATTATTATATTTGTCATGAACATTTTTTTTTAATAACAAAAATAAAGAAAATTCCCCAGAAATGGGGGGAGGGAAAGTTAAAACGAGGGAGGAAAAACGAAAACGTTTGCAAATTCCCGTGGGATGAATTTGAAAACATTTTCAAGTTCCCGTGGGGGAACTTCAATCGGGGGGGAATTTGAAATCTTGACACCGGCACTCCATGAGGTGGGATGTGGCTAGAGGTGCAAAGTGAGTTCAATGTAGGATGGGGATTGTAAGGGCACCCACCCCAACTTCCACCATGTAAGCTGAAGCTGCGACCCGGCGTGCTGGGTCGCAGCTTCAGTCCTTACTGTCGGACCAGCGCAACTCGTGACACACTTACAGTAACACCTCTCCAAATCGACCGACCATGGGACCGACCTTAAACGATCCAATTAAGGAGCTGGTCGGTTTAAGGAGTGTTTTTATTGTTACAATCATATTGTACTGGTGATTGTTTTGGGACCCAAATAAAGTGATCGACATAGGGGAGTGGTCAATATGTGGAGGTGGTCGGTTAAAGAGGTGTTATTGTATTCTGACGTTGTATTGTGCAACAGATGTCTTGGCAATCATTAAGATTTTTGAATTAGGAAATCTGATAGTGTACGTTTGAGCCCAGATTTCGCATAGGTGTACAGAAGCCATACACTGTAGGTAATTATATAGAAGTATTGGGAGAGGGAGCAGGTGGGGGGGGGGATAGGGGGGGTAGTTTGAGTTGGTGTACCTGTGGTTTAAGTTCTTTCTTTCTCGTGAACCCCTTTCTGTTTTAATCATTGTTGTATATAGGTTGTATGCCCATTTTAAGAGACCAGACGGGGTGGCCGAATTAGTAAACCATCCGTCTCCTGTTTTGGGAGATCGGGAGATCCGAACCCATGAGTTTGTGGGTTCGAATCCTGGTCGTGTCAAACCATTGACATATCAATTGATACTTGTCACTTCCTAGCCTGGTGCTCGGCATTATTAGAATAGGGCAATGGCTGGTTGGCTCTGTGTCAGGATAATGTGACTAAGTGGGATATCAGGTCACGGTGCTGGCAGCCTGGCTTCGCAGTGGGGCAGCACTATGAAGTTGCCATGAGTGCGCACTGTCACAAGTCGGTACACATCCTGGTATGACATTATATGTTGCTAGGACGTAAAACAATAACAAACAAACAAACCTATTTTAAGAACAACATTAATAAAAAATAAAAATAAATTATTGTCAGCAGGTTAGTGTTATTGTGCTAGGAGATGTCATCGTGTATGATCAGTTCTCCCTTCTTTGTATCAAACACCCGTGAGGAACAAGGATGGGAAGAGGAATGGTTCACCTCACTGCTTGTTCCTTTTAGTCCGACCAGACAGGATGGCCGATTGAGTTGAGCGTCCGTCTCCCGTTTTGGTAGACAATGGGTTTCGAACCCATGGGTTCGAACCCTGGTAGATTAATCCAATGACTTAAAAATTGATACAGTGTTAGTGCAGAGTCGGATTATCTGAATTTGGTCGGATATTTATGCATTTGTCGGATAAAGTCAGATTTTCGATAATTTTGCATTGATTTTTGGACGAATCAGTCGGTTTTGGCTAGAAATAATGCAAAATGATTGTATGTACTGGAGGAAAACTAAGATCGTCGTTGCACAAATGGTCATTATTCAGGTAATATGATCTTTAAAATACCTTGCCTTACACAAATAGGATTTTTATGTCTGCCTTGATCCAACCACTGTGATATTCGTCGACTCCTACCCAGGCACTCGGTATTATTAGGATAAGGCAAGGACTGGTCGGTTCAGTGTCATGATAATGTGCCTGAGTGGATTAGCAGGTCATAGTTCCGATGGCCTGGTTTCCCAGTCGGGCAGCACTATAAACCACGCTGATGTACTTTAAAAGTGGAATCGAGAGAGAGCATTCATATCCCACCATCTTTTTCTGTTCACTCTCTCTGAGTGCCTCCACTCTACGCCACTATAGATAAACACAAAGCACTGGAACAAGAACCTCCATGCTTTGTGTATAGTTTATTCATACCGAGACAGGTTTCACTCAGATTTAGGCTGGTTTGTCATCCCGCACCCCCCCCCCCCCACCCACACTACGTGTGGATAGGTGAGAATCTTTTCGCTACCTAGAAAGATACTCCTCAATCCTTGTACTAATTGTATTAAGGACACTTCCTCAGGATAACAGAAGTGTCGGTCCAAGTCCCTCTCAATCCATGATGTTCCCACTCTTTGGAACACCACTATGCCACTAGGGCCATGACCAGGATTCTGCACATGCTAAGTTATCTAAGTTGTTGAACCTGCCCTCTGTATGTATGCGTAAGTGTATTGCCTCTATGCGTGTAATTGTAAGCGGTAAATCATGTGTGGATGTAACCCGCTTAAAGGGCTTACGGTTCTAGAACGGACAAGTGTTGTAGTCTGTACTGATCTCAGAGAAAAAGGAGTCATATTGCGAAGTGGACATGGACGTGGGTAGGATAATCAATTGTATCACGGACCACCGTATCTCAGACACGTTGCCCCATTGTAAAAATATACGGATTTTCGGTTCGGATTTAAATATTGGCAAATAACATTACTATTCTCAGGCGACGGAGTGGGCGCCAGGATTATGTACAGAGAAGGATAGCGACCGAGATTGTGAGGTGTTATTCATATTTAAGAGACAGTTAATGATTTCTGAAATGTTCCCTCCATGCATCAGAAAGAGTGCAAGTGGAGGGGAAGGGCATTTTTAATATATGTTTATTGTAACTGTCTGCAACTACCTGGGCCGCGTTCAGGCTCCGTCTCGGAGGCGCCTCGGAGGCGCCCATGACGTCAGGCTAGTCTGAACAACAATAG
The DNA here is from genome assembly GCA_030323885.1 of Branchipolynoe longqiensis. Lineage (NCBI taxonomy): Eukaryota > Metazoa > Annelida > Polychaeta > Phyllodocida > Polynoidae > Branchipolynoe > Branchipolynoe longqiensis. Next base: position 36,255,278 of record CM059197.1, read on the forward strand.
CAGTTGGTCGCCTCGAAAATGGCCGCCCCCATAGGCGGCGGCCATTTGCAATCGAAATGCTGCGCTCTGATTGGATGAAACCACTGAGCCCGGCGGCCATTTTCGAGACGCTTTTTGTCTCCAACCTGAAAAGGGAGGCGTCGCCGAGACATCGCCGAGACAGACCCTGAACGCAAATAGGCCAAAAAGCATCGCCGAGACGTCGCCGAGGCGCCTCCGAGACGGACCCTGAACGCGGCCCAGTTACCACAGGGCCGATTGGCAAGCACACGCAGACATCCTGCATACATTATGGACACCACCTGCAGCTGGGGGTTGAGTGACATCTGCCTCCTATTAGGCCATCGCCCCCCCAGGCTGTAGAGGGTGTCTGATTCGCTGGCTGTGGGAACCCAGTCACCTTCATTCCTTATACCTAATACACAGACCCCATTCTGGGCACTCTTGTCCAGGACTCCAGACACTCTGTCTGAGACTCCACTGTCTATACACAAACCAGAGCAGCTATTCAAAAGACACAGAGCTGTGTGCAAGAACCATGGGACTCAGGTTCAATGGGTTGTAGGCACTGATTCTTATACACACTAGCAAGAGACACAAGGATCTGTGTAGGCAATTGGTAAGGAGTGAGGGTGATAGGTCGCAAGTAGGTGAACAGGAGTTGATGCCAATAAAGCACAACTTCTTCACTGTCAATCTTGCACGACTTGTCTTCCCTTTTCTTCCTTATGAGTTTGTTGAAAGGGACACCAGGTGGGAACTGACAGACAGTTGTCAGAACACACCTGGGGAGAGTAGTGGTATCCGGAGCTCTGACGGCCGAGTCACGCAGATCTTACACCATGTTGAAGTCAACATGGATAATTTGGGGCGAAAAGCATATGACCAACACGCTGCCTACAACTTTCTTCCCTGGTGCCGCCTTACGGGTAAAGCCGGAACCTCGCACTCCCACACCACCTAGCGTTAACTACAGCGCCCACCATGTGGCGTAAGCAAGAGCTGCTCACTTCGTCCGCAGCATCCCAGCGCGCATGGTGTGTGGAGCTGTCTTGCCTTTTCTCAGCCACTCCACCCACTCATCCGGAAGACCTAAGGGCTAGGGTTGAGCGTCCTGGTAGTCATCGCGTTATGATTAGCATAGATGCTTAAACAAGACAATGTACCTACCATATACTACGATTCATTTAAATAATAAAAAAAACCTTAAATACCAGTTCATATACATCTGCTTTCGCGTTACTGAATTATCCTGAAACTCAGCCGAACCAATTTATTTCCGCTATCCTAGTAATTCGAACCACCAGATCTAGGTAGTGCCAAATATCACTGACTCGGCCGGGGATTGATCCCGCGAGTTCCCATGCAGGAAGTGTGCGCTCTACCGACGTGGCTATCACGTCTGGTAGATAAAAAAAGCTATAATTGCGCGTTGGCTGTAATTACTGGCATAATTCTAAGCTCGCGTGAGCGGCCATCGTGCGAACGCCCGATCCCAGTGGACAAGAAACGCTAAAATCCGGAGGCTTGTCCTTTTATAGTTTCCCCTGAGTTTGCGTGTCACTAGACCATGTGATCTGTGGTTTGTAGCGGTTTTACATCCTGGTACCATCTTCGGTCATATTAGATAGCATGGGTACCAACTTCATACAGTGTGTACCTCTGGTGACTTGATAGTGCTGTCCCAATAGAGAGTCCAGGCTACTAGCACCATCACCCCCTATGCCACTCTGTTTGTTTGTTTGTTGTTGTTGTTGTTTTACATCCTAGCAACATCTAAGGTCATATCAGGATGGGTACCGACTTGTGACAGTGCGCACTCATGGTGACATTATAGTGCTGTCCCACTGGGACACCAGGCCGCTGGCACCATGACCTGGTTTCCCACTCAGTCACATTATCCTGACACTGAGCACACCAGTGCTTGCCCTGTCCTAATAATGCCGAGCGCCAGGCTAGGAAGCGACAAGTATCAATTTTTAAGTCATTGGTTTGACTCAACCAGTGTTCGAACCCACAGCTCCACGATTTACCAGCTCGGGAGACGGATGCTCTAACTCATTCGGCCATCCGGTATGGTCTCTATTTTGTTCTGTCACAATATCCTGAAACTGAGCATCTGAATATGTGATATATAATGTATTATGCCAGTATAAATGTACGGAACGTAATCTGTCATTGATGCATTTCTCACCAACTTAACAAACTGTACCAGTGGCGCCACCATTCGCCTAGCAGCTGTGCTAGACATGTGTCAGTCATAGCGGAGGGATTTTTCGTTTAAAGGCAAAGGGGCATAAAATAACCTCTTGTCCGAGATGATACTCTCTCATCGTATGATGCAGTTTTACCTGACTACACTATCGTTGACTCCTGACGGGGACCAGACGGGATGGCTGAGTGAGTTGAGCGTCCGTCTCCCGCTTTGGTAGATTGTGGGATGATTCCAACCCACGGGTTCGAACCCTGGTCGAGTCAAATCAACGACTTTAACATTGATTCTTGTTGCTTCCTAGCCAGGCGTGCAGCATTATTTGGATAGGTCATGGACTGGTTGGCTCAGTGGAAGGATAATCTGACTGAGTGGGATATCAGGCGCCAGCAGGCTGGTCTCCCAGTTGGGGTCTATAAAGTCACAATTAGTGTACACTGTCACAAATCGTCTTGATATGACCTTAGATATTACCAGGACGCAAAACCCCAACAACCAACCGACTCCTGTCGTAGTTTTCACCTCGTCAATGCATGCCGACTGGTCAATCGCAAGGTGTGCGGGAGGTGTTTATTGACTAGTACACACGCAGTAGGGATCAGCGTCGTAGCAGACGACGTCGTTAACTGACGATAAAGATAAAACGCTCGGGGCAGCGGCGATAAGCGGTAACGCTGGCCGCGCGCATGTGCGCCGGCTGACTTCCTGCCGTTTCCTAAATGCGACTGGGTCATGGCGATGTGTGCACTGGAGACGGGTTCAGGTGGCGGTCCGACTGTTGTCATGACGACGTCGTAAACTGAACGCTGGCTGCTTTTGTTGTGAAGCGTACTTTGTGCATGCTACTCAGGCGGGCATCCTTATATATATATATATATATATATAAATGTATATATATGCATGCATGTTAGAAAGGATATGTTCTCTGGCTAGAGAAAATGAGCCGTCTAGCCTAACAAACAACACATTTCAGCGGTACCCTGCTGCATGAGGATAATGGCCGCTGAGGCATGGGCGAGCAGGTGGCGCCATGCAGGGAGGTCATGAGGTACCAATATATGACCTAATGAGTAGAGGTGACCAGTGGCTGTGGAGTAGATGGATCTTCCGGCTTCCTATACTCGTATAATGGTTTATACAGCATATATATGCTACTCATGATGTTATGCTTTGTTATGTTTGTTGGCACTTTCTGCATTCAGATCTATGATAGCTCCAGATCCTGATTTATATGCAGATTGCAGATGTGTTCAGGAGAGATTTGATATTGCTGATCTAAATGGCATGGCTATATGACACTATGAGGGTCAAAACGAACGTATAGTTGCCTGGACCTTAAGGCCCTGTCACATTATGGCGTATGGCGGGAGCGTATTGAAAACCTCTGTAGGTCCTGCGCGTGCTGGCCTATGATGACATTTGGCGACCTTTCGGGTGGTTTTGAGCGTATGTGGAACCTACAAGGAGCGTACGAGGAGCGTATGAGGAGCGTATGGGAGCGTATGGGAGCGTGCTGTGACATTTTTTGACAGTATGGGCCATACACCCTCATAGGTCGAGTTTTTTTGAGCATGCACACAAAAATTCGGACGGACGGATTTATGAAAGCGTATGGCAGCGTATGCCTCATACGCTTCACATACGCCGGCATCTGGCGGCAACTGGCGGCGTATGAGTAGCGTATGAGTAGCGTATGCCTAGCGTTTGAGTAGCGTATACGGCGTATGCCGACGTATATGACGTAACGCGCTTACGCCGCCATACGCTCCCGCAATAAACCCCAATGTGACAGCCCCTTAATCGGTAGAGAGCAGGCTTTCCGTGCGGTAGATCGGGACTTCGAAACTCAGCAGAGTTAAACTTGATCAAATTGACACTTGTCGCAACCTAGCCTCGCGGTTGCCATTAATAGGAGAGGACAAGGACTGGTTAGCACATTATAATGCCACTGGCCTGGTCTCCCCTTGGGGCAGCACTATAAAGTCGCCATGAATGTGCACTCTCACAAGTGGGTACCCGTCCTGATATGAACTTAGATGTTACTAGGATATAAGACAACAGGCCTGGTCAGTTTATAAGGATAGTGCGTGTATATGTAATGAACGAACACGATAACCACTTTCGATACACTATGAGGATCGCTACTCATAACCTACTGCACCTCTAAAACCATTAGCTGTTTATTTGTTGTTGTTTTATGTCCTACCAACATCTAAGGTCATATCAGGAAGGGTACTGACTTGTGACAGTGTGCATTCATGGCAACTTCATAGTGCTCTCCCACTGGGAAACCAGGCCGCCGGCACCATGACCTGATATCCAATTCAGTCACATTATCCTGACACTGAGCCAACCAGTCCCTGCGCTATCCTATTAATGCCACACGCCTGGCTAGCAAGCAACAAGTATCAATTTGTAAATCATTAGTTTGACTTGACCGGGGTTCCAACCCACGACCTCACCATCTACCAGCATGGGAGATGGAAGCTCTACCTCATTCGGCCATCCCGTCTGGTCAGAGAACCATTAGCCATGACACCACGATACCCTCACTTAACACCCATAGTGCCACTGCAATACTAACCAAATCAACATACCTATCAGTTGCTAAACTGAGTGCCCCAAAACCAACCCCCAAAGCATTTATTATGAGATAATACTGTAACTGACACACAATGAATGGCGTACCCTTTACGCTGTTGTTGTCATTATTATTATTATTATTATTGTAGTGGTAGTCTGCACTTCCCCCCAATGTGTTGCTACCTTGTCATGGTGGGGAGGCTTGTGTGCCTCTGTGACCATGAGAGCTATACCGGCGGGGGCTAGCCCCCTGGTAGGTTTAACCAATTCGGGCAGGACTCATGGTAGAGGACAGACTAAGAGCAGCCACTGGTCCTCCAGGTTGGGGGTTGGGCATGGGGCCAGCAACCCCATCCCGGAAAAAAGAACAACATTACAGAATCACGAACAAGAAAACTGGAGAAGATGGACCAGGACCGGGATAACTCGAGAGCACTTGTTTGTGGCCTATGCCCAAAGTTGGGCGGTAGGCGTAAGTAAGTAAGTAAGTAAGTAGTCTGCACTGACCTGTCAGGCACATAGATAGTTGTCGTGAATATGGTGATGACATTAGAGAGCCTCCGTGGTGTAATGGTTAGCATACTAGCCCGGAATGCAAGAGGTGTGGGTTCGATTCCTGATCTAAGCGCAATATTTCCCATTTTCCAAACCCTCAATGACATAATAATAATAATAATTATTATTATCATTATTATTATGCACTGCTGAATTACTACGTAGTGATTGAACCTTCGTCTATTAATATACGAATGTGCTAACACTGTCTGACTAAAGTAAATCTGTGTATAAACAGAAAATTGTAGCAGAAGTGAAGTTAATCATGGCGCTGTACAGGTGGCGCCCCATAGCGCGTCGGTCGGTATGGACGCGCGACTCCTAATACATGTAATACAGTAGAACAAATAATAATAGATAATAATTAAACCTTAGTATACGCTACGTTATTTATATTATTATAATAATTATAATACACATAAACCTAGGCGCTAAAAAAAAAGATGTGCTCAAACAGGCAAAGGTTTAACAGAAAGAAGAAGAAGAACACTAAAAAAGAACAAATACTAACTAGACCATCCAGACAGACATTGTAAGTCAATACAGTGGATTGGTGGGAGGAGGGTGGGAGGTGGTGTGGGAAGGAAGGGGGTAGGGGTGAGGTGGAGTAAAATGTGTGTGTGTCGGGGTGGTTGAAGTGGGGGATGGGGAGGGGGTAGTAGGGATGGGAGGGGGTTAGGAGGGAGTGGAGAAAGTGTGTGTGTCGGGGGGGGGGGCGGTGGGGGGAGGGGGGTAGTAGGGAAGCGAGGGGGTTAGGAGGGAGTGGAGTGAAATGTGTGTGTGTCGGGGGGGGCGGTGGAGGAAGGGGGTAGTAGGGAAGGGAGGGTGTTAGGAGGGAGTGGATTGAAATGTGTTGTTTCGGGGTGGGGGGGGGGGAGGTTGTGGTGGAGAGGGGTTAGACCGGAAGGGAGGGTGTTATGAGTGGAATGTTGACTGAAAAGTGTGTGTGTGCGGTAGGGGGGGAGAGGTTGTGAATGGGCGGAGGGGGTGGAGGGGGGTGTTGGAGGGGGGGAGTGGTGATGGGGGGAGGGAGGGAGGGGGGGATGGAGGGAGTTGGGTGGATGGGGTGAGGTGGTGGAGGGGGGGTGTTGGAGGGGGGGAGCCCGGTGGAGGGGGGGAGGTGGTTTGAGGGGGGAGTTGGTTGGAGGGGGGAGGTGGTGGAGGGGGGAGGTGGTGGAGGGGGGAGGTGGTGGAGGGGGGGAGTTGGTGGACGGGGCGAGTTGGTGGATCGGGTGAGGTGGTGGAGGGGCGGGGAGGTGTTGGAGGGGGGAGGTGGTGGAGGGGGGGAGTGGTGGAGGTGGTTGGAGGTGGTGGGCAGGAGTTGTATCCCATGTGAGGTTCTCTCTGGGAGGACAGCGACACAGACCCCAATACCAGGCGGGGTCTAGCAGGGTAATACGCATATTCATGGAGAAGCAACTTGGCGGGAGATGTGGTAGTCATGGGAACATGTGCATGGACCGTCGGGCGGGTAGGAGTGCACATAGAATATGCAGTTTGCTCCACGAGGGACGGGTCTATCGCATAGCGACGTGTTGTTGTGGGGAGCAGGCTTGTGTGGGCGGTGGGGTGGGGGTGGGTGGGGGTGGGTGGGGGGGCATGCTGATGGTGGTGACGAAATGCAATACGTGAGGGATGGGCAATGGTTGTTTAATGTCTAAGTGGTGCCGGGGGTCGGGTCGCTACCTGGTCGTGTACATTACAGTGTGTTGGTACGCATTGCAGTGGGTTGGTGTGGATGTCAGTGGATTGGGATGCATTACAGTATGGCGGTATGCATTATAGTGCATTGGTATGCATAACAGTGGGTCGGTATGCATTATAGTGGATTGGTATGCATAAGAGTGGGTCGGTATGCATTATAGTGCATTGGTATGCATAACAGTGGGTCGGTATGCATTATAGTGGATTGGTACGCATAACAGTGGATCGGTATGAATTACAATGGATCGGTATGCATTGCAATGTATTAGTATGTATTGCACTGGATTGGTATGCACTAGAACGGATTGGTGTGCATTGCAATGTGTTGGTATGTATTGAAATGGATTGGCATGCGCTGCTAAGGATTGCTATGCACTACAAAGGATTGGTACGCATTGCAATGTATTGGTATATATTGAAATGGATTGTTATGCACTACTAAGGAATGGTATGCACTGCGAAGGATTGGTATGCAATGCAACATATTGGTATCGACTTCAATGGATTGGTATGCATGGCAATTGATTGGTATGCAGCAAAGGATTGCTATAGACTCCAACGGATTGGTTTGAATGAAGATCTCTATGCATTGCAATTTATTGTTATGCACTGCTATTTACTTGCTGTTGGCTGCAATGAATTGGGGTGCATTGCAAACTATCGATGTGCACTTCGATACATTGGGAAGCACTGTAGTGTATCGGGATGCATTGCAGTAGATTACTTCGCATTGCAATGGATGGGTGCGCATTGCAATGGAAGTGTGCGCATTGCAATGGATGGGTGCACATTGCAATGGATTCATGAGCATTGCACTGGATGGGTGTGCATTGCACTGGATGGGTGTGCGTTGCAATGGAAGGGTGCGCATTGCAATGGATGGGTGCGCATTGCAATGGATGAGTGCACATTGCAATATATGGGTGCACATTGCAATGGATGGGTGCACATTGCAATGGATGGATGCGCATTACAATGGATGGGTGCACATTGCAATGGATGGATGCAGATTGCAATGGATCGGTGCACATTGCAATGGATGAATGCACATTGCAATGGGTGGGTGCACATTGCAATGGATGGGTGCGCATTGCAATGGATGGGTGCGCATTGCAATGGATGGGTGCACATTGCAATGGATGGGTGTGCATTGCAATGGATGAGTGCACATTGCAATGGATGGGTGCACATTGCAATGGATGAGTGCACATTGCAATGGATGGATGCGCATTGCAATGGATGAGTGTGCGTTGTATTTTTGTGAAATATACCTTTTCTCCAGTGAGCCATTACCTGCAACATTATTTCTTGCCACTGCCACCAGAGGGCGGGATGGCGGTGGGACATATTATCTGTAGAACCTTTTCCATTAGACATGTTGCACAATCAGCTGCTAGCTACAACAATGGTTCTTTCTCTACTGTCAGAACATCGGTTGGTGGTGGAAATCATGTATTGCTCTGACTGAAGGCCAGTTGTCATCACAATTCACGAAAGAGATGAATGCGAGAGTTCTAATCCCAGCCGTGTAAAACCAATGACTGGTAAAATTGATACATGTCGTTACCTAGCCTAGTGTTCGGCATTAATAAGGTAGGACAAGACTGGTTAGCACAGTGTCAGGATAATGTGAGTGAGTGGGATAATGAGTTCAGGTGCCGACAGTCTGGTCTCCCAGTAGGGCAGCACTATAAACTCAAATATGATTGTCCTATTGCACACTTCACTATATTAAATGCCTGCCATACACTATGCGATACGATATAACCGTCATGAACTTTACGATATGATATATACCCGACATACACATTACAATTTGATATGCTCAACGAACACTATGAAATATAATAATCTGGTTATACAATTTACGATATGATATGCTGGATGTACATTTTATGACATACTATGTCAGATGTAGATTTTTCAATACGATATGCCCGATATACATTTCACGATAGGATATGGCCGCTTTACACTTTACAGGTTGCGTTAAATACCCCCCGGACTGACCTCAGTCAGTGGATATGCCTGCAGCTTTTACACACACCCCTCCGTGTCCCATAACCCAGCGACTCACACATTCCCAAACATACCGCAGATCTCTCAGCGTCGTCGCCGCCACAGGCAGCGCCGCATAGATCCTTCAGTCATTGCGGGCAATGCTCCTCCCCCTCCACCAGGGAGCCCCGTGCACGGCATCCACCACTCCCGCCCCCCACCCTCCTCTCTCTTCCTCCCCCTCCTCCCCTTCTTCCTCCTCTCCCCTCCCCATCCCCCCTCCCCGTCCACCTTCTCCCTTCTTCCTCCTCCCTCCTCCCTCCCTCCTCCCTTCCTCCTCCCTCCCTACTCCCTCCTTCCTCCCTCCTCCCTCATCCCTCCTCCCTCCTCCCTCCTCCCTCAGCCCATCTCTCCTCCCTCCATGCTTTCTCCTTCCTCCTCCCTCTTCCCTTCCCGTCCACATTCTTCCTTCTTCCTTCTTCCTTCTTCCTCCTCCCTCCTCCTCCCTCCTCCCTCCTCCCTCCTCCCTCCTCGTCCCTCCTCCTCCCTCCTCCCTCCCTCCTCCCTCCATCTTGATCCTTCCTCCTCCCTCCTCCCTTCCCGACCACCTCCTCCCTCCTGCCCCCTCCTTCCTCCTTCCTTCTTCCTCCTCCCTCCTCCCTCCTCCCTCATCCTTCCTCCTTCATCCACCTCCCCCATCTACCTCCTCCAGCTCCATCTTCCATCTACCACCTCCTCCCTCCTCCCTCCACCTCTCCTCCCTCCCCCTCCCTCCTCCCTCCACCTCCCTCCTCCATCTACCACCTCCTCCCTCCTCCCTCTACCTCCCTGCTCCCTCCACCAGCTCCTCCTTGCTCCTCCCTCCGCTGGTTGTAGGGGAACCAGCGTTCATTAATTGCTGAGTCATCGTGCCGTGCCATCCCCATACCGCATTGCCTGCACTCGAAGCGCTATTCCATCATGTCCACACCGCTTAACACCCGAACTCTCACGAGGTCTTCTGAGCATTCCCGAGCTCTCCCAAGCACTCATAAGCACTCCCTAGAACGCCCGAGCTCTCTTGAGCTCCTCCGTAGTTTCCCAACTGCAGAGGCTTATGTGTTTGCTTTGTAAACTACAGGCTGGGCCAAAAGTGTTCAGACATAGAGGAAATAAACACTTTTATGAAACCCTGTTTTTATTAAAGCTGCATAGTCTGATGAAGCATCAACTTTTCCAAACCAAAATAATTATTTAGATTTGATTCTACATATCTAACTTAGATACTGATGCACTTATTAAGCATTTGTAAGCATTGCCTAGAAGGCAATACTGAGTCAATGTAACAGAACCTGTTACTGCAGAAGTCTATGGTGTCCGAGTTTTGCCAAGCTTGCCAAAACTAATTGTCCATGTTTGCACTCAAAATATCTCAAAAGTTTACCATTTAAAATAAAAGTAACTTTGAACTAATGTAAAGTAGATACTAGTGATCGATCTAATATATTTATCTCAGAAAAAATACAGAAATCCAAAACCATCGGACTATGCAACTTTAATAAAAATATGCTCAACTTGATTGCCATTATTTTCAAAACAAACTTGAATATGGCTCCCCTTTTGTTGAAGAGTACGCTTTTTTAACACGTCCGGTGTTATGTTTGTAATGGCATTTTGAATACGTCCCTGTAGATGATCTATATCGCGTATCTCTTCCTGATACACCATGGCTTTCACGTGCCCAAAAAGATAGCAACCAAAGGGCGGTGGGGGGGGGGGGGGGGGTGAGGGGGAGATCTGGAAACTGGAAATTTGGGAGGCTACTCTACAGGATCACATCGCCCAATCTCAGAAAGCGGAAACTGCTAATCTAACTGAACATGTGTAATTTGCTATAGATGTGTGGACACTTTTAACCCCCCCCCCTGTATTTAATTACCAGTACCGTCAGAGTTGAGGGTGGCAGAGTGGGAGGTGGGTCGTCTTGCTGGAAACAAAAGGGGAACATCTTAACATCCTGGCAAAATCTAAGTGACTTGCGACAGTGCATAGTCACGGTGACTTAATAGTGCTGCTCCATTCAGAGATTAAGCCACTGGCATCATGATCCCATATCCCACTCAGTCACATTATCCTAATACTGTGCTAACCAGTCCTTACCCTATCCTATTAATGCATATTACATCACGGGCTATCAGAACTGCTATGTCTGCCATTCCAGAATGAGCGTCCTAATGGGCCTGTCACACTACAACGCTTCTCTCGGCGACCCGTCAGCGTTGAAAGTACTATCTTGCACGTCGAGAAACGTCAAACTTTTCGGCGGTTTGGGGGAAAAGATCGGCGTCAGCACGGCGCATTATGCGCGCGCGGCCAACGTGTGTCGACGCGCTGGGGGAAAAAAAAAAAAAAGTTTGGCGCGACGTCTTCATTTAACCTTAAATGTTGCTAGGGCGTAAAACAAAAACGGCCCAGTTTGCGCAACGCGTGAGCAACGACCCTCCCGCGCGAGCACCGTCTTCCTAGCGTTCCCATAACGTTATTCCAGCGCGTCCAACGCAGCGCGACGCGTGCCTAACGTCCTCCTAGCGTTCTTACCCATTTACTTCCGCGCGTTGCCGGTCGCTGGTAGTTTTTGACATGTTCAAAACAATCAGCGACCAATAACGCGCGCCGACGTTGTCCGCCGACCGTCAACGTCCAAGATAGTGTACCGACGTGTACCGACGCGCCGATAACGCGCCACCAGCGCTTCTCCATATTTCACCAAATATCGCCCAAAAACACCACATGTTGACTGGTCGCCGGCGAGAAGCTTTGTAGTGTGACAGGCCCATTACCATTAGGCTCTTTACTTTCCCTGATCTAATTAACTCACCCATGTAATTAACTCACCCATGGTTATGTCTGAGTGTGGTTTTTGCCGCTGTGACCAGCGCAGACGCTAATACTCGCCCCCCCCCCTCCCCCCACACACACCCACACCCAAATGCCTGAAGGCAATCACCCTATCCACACCTACCAGCCTATGTGACTCCTTGCCTGTGAGGTCAGCATAAACTACTACACAAGTACCACTGGAACACCGTCACAGGGGAGCGGGAGCAGTACCGTATCCACCTGTGAAGGTTTGGGTCATCCGATCGAATCCCGCTCAGTGGACGCATTTTTAATCTACATCACAAAAGATATCAAAAGTATGCTTGAATGATTTTGTGCTAAAATGAAAATATGGAAATTGACACATAAACACCATTCATTTACCTGAACTTTTTGTTCAACCTTTTTCTTGACCCTGTTTGCTTAACTCTAATCAATCAAATCGTGTTTTAGTTTTTTGTGTATGGTAAAATGATGTTTTGGTTTGTGTTTTTGATTGGTATGTTACGGAAGTGATATTAAGATATTGCTCACTTCGTATAAAATCTAAGTAAAAAAGTGAAATCGTTTTTTTTTTCCAAACATTCAACTCGGACATATACACAACATGCAAACCTTCATATAAACATCGATTCGGCTCTTATTGGGAATGTTTTTGTTGCTATTATTTTGAACGTATTTTTTTTTTTTGTCGGAGTGGTCGCATTTCATCTGTACATAGTGGAAGTGGAATGTGTTGTATTGTGTGCAGCACAACCCATTCTGAACATAAAAGAAAGTGGGGGAGCAGCCTATGCTGCATAGTGTACAGCTTATGTACTGAACATAGTGCAAGGTATATGCATCAAGATAGAGTGTGCAGTAATGTACACTAGTGGTTAAATCATATGCTGTGTTTGTATATCAGTTAGATTTGGTTTTAATAATGGTTAGTCTTTAAATAGTGCCATTCTGTGCATGTATAGTGGTTTATATTGTGTGCATTGCTGGTTGAAGATGTAGTTATTCAGTGGTGGTAATGGGTCTAAAGTAGGGGTAGTGGGTCTCGAGTCATTGAGTTATAATAGTTGTTTTGTCAAATGTGGATGGGGGGGGGGGAGGGGTCCATCTCTTTCGGTTTCCATGTCACACATTAGTGCCCAGTTTTGGAGAATGACCCATTTATCTATATATCTATCTTCTTTCACCGCATAACTCGCACTGAGGCGATTCCTGCTCGAGCAGGCAACGACACCAGCGGTGCAGTGCCCAGCACATAAAGTCAAGGCGGGCATGGCGGCGCATAAACTCACCCGCTTAATTAACGTTGTAGCGGGGGGCGCCGGATAGTACCTACCGCTGCCGCCACCTGTTAGTGGCGCTGATGGCACGCTTGCGCAGTGGTGTTGGCGATAATTCAGCAAAGTATCCCCACCCTCCCCCAACCCACGGCCCGCCTCCCCCCTCACCCCCACCCCGCCTCCGCCCTCCCAAACCCCTTGCTGCCCCACGTGCCACAATGCATTTCGCGGCGGCTTTGTTTCTGTGTGTTGCTACCGATGGGACTTACAGCGTTATTATTTATAAGGCCGTACATTAGGTTTGTTTGTTATTCGTTGGGAGTTTTGCATCCTTGCAAAATCTCTAAGTGACTTGCGACAGTGTGCAGTCATGGTGACTTAATAGTGCTGCTCCATTCAGAGATTAGGCCACTGGCATCATGATCCATATCCTACTCAGTCACATGATCCTAATACTGTGCTAACCAGTCCTTGCCCTATCCTATTGATGCGCGAGAAGGAAGAAAACAAGGCGGGGGTGGAAGAAAGGCGCGTTTATTACACGCCTCAGCGGAACATGTTAGGTACATATAAACAATAAAAATATGCACAGTGGTAAATGTACAGGTACATAGAAGATAAAGGGAAATGCACAGTGGTAATAAGGAAGCCCGGTTTAGTTAATTGTCAGCGGCGTGAGGGGGTGCCGAGGAGCCCTCCACCCTCGGGAGTGAGTAGGTTAAGTGAGTGTAGGGTGGGTTGGCGGAGGAAAAGTGAAGGATAGCGGAAGACGGCAGGAAGGTGAGTGCCTGAGGAGAGCCGGCGGGCGGCCTTATAAGGGAGGAAGGAGGGGGGAAGGCGGTGAGGTGCGAATGCTGACGGCCCGGGGGAGGGTGAGATGTGGCGAGCAGCGGGCGTCGGGCGAGGCGTGAGCGCCAGAACAAAGAAGGTGGCGTGAAAGAGGGGGGGGGGGGGGGGGGGGCGAGCCGGGGCTCGCCCGAGGTGAGCAGGCAGCGCCACAGCGGCGGGGGAGGGTCTCCTCCTTCCCTCGCATCAAACGTAATGCTTCGCATTACGACCAATGCCGAGAGCCCGGCTAGGTAGTGACAAGTATCAATTTAAAAGTCATTGGTTTGACTCGACCCGGAACCGAACTTCCGACCTTCTGCACGCGAGGCCCGCTCTCTACCGATTAGGCCACCGCCCCGTGTTATTCGTTGGAGTTTTGCATCCTGGCAACATTTAAGCTCATATCTGGTCGGCATCACGACCCGATATCCCACTCAGTCGCATTATCCTGAGACTCTGCTAACCAGGCCTTGCCCAATTATATTAATGCCGAATACCAGGCTAAGGAGCGACAAGTATCAATTTTGTAAGTCATTAGATTGTCTCGGCCGGGAATCGAAGTCCCGGACTTTTGCGTGGGAAGCCTGCGCTCTGCCGATTCGGCCAACACGTCCGGTTCGGTCCATTAGGTCTGGTTAGATTAATGTGTATTGAATGCTTCAATAATTGGGTCTCATTTTTCTTGTACCTTTTTTGGGGGGTGGGGGTGGGGGTGGGGGTGGGGGTGGGGGTGGGGTGGGGGGGTGGGGGTGGGGGTTGGGGTGGGGGTGGGGGTGGAGGGTCGGGGTGGAGGATTCACATCACGGTTAGTTGTTAGGTCGATAGCATTGCAATGGTTAATACAAACGGATCGTCACCTATAATATTGACTGCATGCCAGAAATCTACCAGCATATACAACATGGTGGTTAATTGCGCGTGGTAATCATGTATCATCATCATCACCATCATCGTCATCATAATCAACCCCTTAACCGCGAGAATCAGTGGGGCACCACAGATGCCTTTGCAACCAGTTTTCTCCAGTTGTTCCTCTTCTCCACTGACTTGCGACAGTGTGCAGTCATGGTGACTTAATAGTGCTGCTCCATTCAGAGATTAGGCCACTGGCATCATGATCCATATCCTACTCAGTCACATGATCCTAATACTGTGCTAACCAGTCCTTGCCCTATCCTATTAATGCCGAGAGCCCGGCTAGGTAGTGACAAGTATCAATTTAAAAGTCATTGGTTTGACTCGACCCGGAACCGAACTTCCGACCTTCTGCACGCGAGGCCCGCTCTCTACCGATTAGGCCACCGCCCCGTGTTATTCGTTGTAATTCTAATAGTCCTGGAATTTGCCGAACTTGTTAGTATTTGTGTATTCGTCTAGGTTGGTATGGTTGGTCGGGAGCGGCTGGTAGTTAGTGAGGTCAACCACCCTACTAGGTGGCGCCACCTAGCTGGGATTAGTTTCAAAATCGGGTAGACAGTGTACATTAATAATAACCTTCGGGCATTTCATACCGGCTAAGTCATTTTTTGAAACATTTGGCTTTCAGACAACCATCTTACAACCGCCACTTCTATATACTACTACTACTTTTATACTACTAGTAGAACTACTACTAGTAGTAGTACTCGTACCCACCGCACATTGAAGGTCTGATTCCACAGGGCCCGGGCTGTGCGATGCATCAAGCGGCTGTCACACATCACCGGATTGGAGGAAATGGAAAGAAACCTAACAAAGTCTGTTGATAGTCCGGTTTGTGTTCGTACAAGTTTTGAACTTGCACAGAACTTGGAATAGATGCCGCCGGATTGACGTCTATGGTTCTTGTCTGGTTTGAGTTTGTTTCATCTGTTGGCTATCCATTTATGTCCGTTTCATGTCCGTTTTATGTCCCTTTCATGTCCATTTCATGTACGTTCATCCAGTGGCCTTTGACCTGATATGACAACATTTTGACACATTTTAATACATTTTGATACTTATCACGCCTGAACACCACCGGACTAGACAATTCTGTCCGTTGCTCAATCCGGTGATGTGTGACAGCCGCTTCACACTACTACATATATTGTTATTTCTACAGCTACTCTCAACAAATCTACTCCTATTACTGCTATTACTGTTACTACAACTATTACTGCAACTACTACTAATAGTTCTACTAGGACTATTCGTATTACTACTGTGATACTATTGCTAGTAAAGTTACTACTGTTACTACTACTAGTACTGCAACTACTACTACTATTCTACTAGGACTATTCGTATTACTACTGTGATACTACTGTTAGTAAAGTTACTACTGTTACTACAACTACAACTGCTGCTACTTCTAGTACTTTTACTAGGACTATTCTAATTACTACTTTGATACTTCTGTTAGTAAAGTTATTACTGTTACTACAACTACTACTGCTGCTACTACTAGTACTTCTACTAGGACTATTAGAATTACTATTGTGATACTACTGTTAGTAAAGTTACTACTGTTACTACAACTACTACTGCTGATACTACTAGTACTTCTACTAGGACTATTAGAATTACTACTTTGATACTTATGTTAGTAAAGTTACTAATGTTACCACAACTACTACTGCTGCTACTACTAGTACTACTACTAGGACAATTAGAATTACTACTTTGATACTACTGCTAATAAAGGTACTACTGTTACTATACCTACTACTGCTGCTACTACTAGTACTTCTACTAGGACTATTAGAATTACTACTGTGATACTATTGCTAGTAAAGTTACTACTGTTACTACTACTAGTACTGCAACTACTACTACTATTCTACCAGGACTATTCGTATTACTACTGTGATACTACTGTTAGTAAATTTACTACAGTTACTACAACTGGTACTGCTGCTACTACTAGTACTTCTACTAGGACTATTCTAATTACTACTTTGATACTTCTGTTAGTAAAGTTATTACTATTACTACAACTACTACTGCTACTACTACTAGTACTTCTACTAGGACTATTATAATTACTACTGTGATACTACTGTTAGTAAGTTACTACTGTTACTCAACTACTACTGCTGCTACTACTAGTACTTCTACTAGGACTATTAGAATTACTACTTTGATACTTCTGTTAGTAAAGGTACTACTGTTACTACAACTACTACTGCTGCTACTACTAGTACTTCTACTAGGACTATTCTAATTACTACTTTGATACTTCTGTTAGTAAAGTTATTACTGTTACTACAACTACTACTGCTGCTACTACTAGTACTTCTACTAGGACTATTAGAATTACTACTGTGATACTACTGTTAGTAAAGTTACTACTGTTACTACAACTACTACTGCTGCCACTACTAGTACTTCTACTAGGACTATTAGAATTACTACTTTGATACTTCTGTTAGTAAAGTTACTACTGTTACTACAACTACTACTGCTGCTACTACTAGTACTTCTACTAGGACTATTAGAATTACTACTTTGATACTACTGCTAATAAAGTTACTCCTGTTACTATACCTACTACTGCTGCTACTACTAGTACTTCTACTAGGTCTATTAGAATTACTACTGTGATACTACTGTTAGTAAAGTTACTACTGTTACTACAACTACTACTGCTACTACTACTAGTACTTCTACTAGGACTATTAGAATTACTACTGTGATACTACTGTTAGTAAAGTTATTACTGTTACTACAACTACTACTGCTGCTACTACTAGTACTTCTACTAGGACTATTAGAATTACTACTTTGATAATACTGCCAGTAACGTTACTACTGTTACTACAACTACTACTGCAGCTACTACTAGTGTTCTTACTACTGTGTTACAACTGCTACTGCTGTTACTGCAACTTCAGTTGTAACTATTACTAGTACTGCTACTAGTATTATCACTACTGGCCTACTACTACTACTGATGTTACTACAACTACTACTGCAACTATTACTAGTACTGCTATTAGTACTATTAATATTGTCCTACTACTGATACTGCTGTTACTACAACTACTAGTGCAACTACTCCTAGTACTGCTCCTAGTACTAGTACTACTGTCCTATTACTGCTACTACTGTTACTACAACTACTACTGCAACTACTACTGGTAATGTTACTAGTACTAGTACTACTGTCCTACTACTGCTACTATTCTTACAACTACTCATGCAACTACTACTCGCACTGCTACTAGTACTGGTACTACTCTGCTAGTACTGTTACTACAACTACTACTTCAACTGCTACTAGTACTGCTACTAGTTATATTACTACTGTCGTATTACTGTTATTACAACTAAGTACTATTAAATCTGTATTACTACTGCCACTACTGTTGATACAATTACTACTGCTCGTCCTGCTGTTCCAACTGCTACTAATACTGCTACAGCTCTTATTCCAGATACTATCATTAATATTGTTGCTATGACTACTCCTATTACTATTTCAACTGCTACTACTGCAACCACTGCTACACCATTACTACTAATGACACTACTGCTATGCCATTACTTCTACCATTACTGCTACAATTGCTACTAGTACTGCTGCTATGTCACTACTACTACTGTCACTACTGTCCCTCTGTTCGTACTACTCCTGCTACTTTTCCTACTACCGTGGACAATGTGTACTGACCATTATTCCCACCATTATTCCCACTACAGCCAGCACATCCTCCTTCTGTTACTCCTATTACTCCTATGTCTGCTACTACTACTACTGCTACTTCTACTATTACTGCTACTACAGTTCATAACTCTCCTACTACTCCTGCTCATCCTCCTACTACCAGGGACACTATTGACTATTACTACTACAACCAGCACGTCCTATTACAATTAGTACTATTACTAAGACTGATACAACTGTTACTGCTGCTACTACTATTACTACTGCTACTACTGCTCCTACTGTTCCTAGTGATTCTAGTACTCCTGCTCCTTTTCCTACTAGGCACCTTGCACACCACAGACCACAATTACTGCTACAACCATCACGTCCTCCTGCCAGTACTCAATTACAACTATGCCTGTTACTACTGCTACCACTGATACTACTGCTACTACTGCTACTACTGCTACTACTGATACTACCGCTACTACTGCTACTACTGCTACTATTGCTACTACTTCTACTACTGCTACTACTGCTACTACTGCTACTACTGCTACTACTTCTACTACTGCTACTACTGCTACTACTGCTACTACTGTTCCTAGTGGTTCTACTACTCCTGCTCCTTTTCCCACTAGGCACCCTGCAGACTACAGACCACAATTACTACTACAACCATCACGTCCTCCTGCCAGGACTCAATTACAACTAGGACTGTTACTACTGCTACTACTGCTACTACTGCTACCACTGCTACCACTGCTACTACTGCTACTACTGCTACTACTGCTACTACTGCTACTACTGCTACTACTACTACTGCTACTGCTGCCCCTATTGCTACTATTCCTATTACTACCAGCACTATTACTACTACTACTATTACTGCGACTAATGTTCCTCCTCTTCCTACTACCACATACACTGCTAACCAATACTACTACTACGACTACCATGCCATTCCTGTTTCAGTACTATTACTATTCGTACTGTTCGTACTGTTCTTACGGTTCGTATGGTTCGTACCGTTCGTACCGTTCGTACCGTTCCTACCGTTCCTACCGTTCCTACCGTTCCTACTGTTCTTACTACTCCTACTATTCTACTACTGCTCATTCCTACCACGACGACCACCATGTGCTCGTGCAAATGGACTGGCCTAGTGCATTCTACCCCCCCCCCTCCCCCCACACTGCCCCCCCCCCCCGTTGTCCCGGCAGCGCCTGGAGCGGCCGCTGGTATGTTAACAGGTAATCAGCAGGGACCGCCGTGCTAATGATACTGGCAGCCCCACATAGTGCGCCCACTAACTGCTGCAGCTTTCTCACACGACCCTTCCAGATGCCGGGCTTTTTGGTGGCGGCCGCCAGATGGCAGTGCCAGAATGGGAACGAGGATCCATGAGTTCCAATCTATCGCCATAATTGAATGCCATAATTCAAGCTTATCCATCTTATATCGGTGTGATTTCAGTATGAATACATGTATATATGAAGATATGTATATATATGTATATTATATCTATATATGTCATTTGTCACAGGGGGTGATGGAATGGGAAATATGTAGAAGGTTGAGAGTTTGATCTCATATTCTCTTTCGGTTTCCATGTCACACTTTAGTGCCCAGTTTTGGAGAATGACCCATGTATCTATATATCTATCTTCTTCCACCGCATAACTCGCATTTAGGCGATGCCTGCTCGACTCATTCGACCATCCCATCTGGTCACTATAAATATTTGTATATATATATGCTTATGTATATCTGTGCATATTTGTATATGAATAGTCAATTCTATATGAATGGAATATGAGGTATAGGAGAAAGAAGTAGAGAAGTCGAAAGTGTCAGACACCACCACAGACACAAGATCCCAGTCTTCTGCAAGGTCCCATTTGGCAAGGGTCCCAAGTATTGTGCAGGTCCCAATCGTCCAGGGCCACAGTTATGGAGAGTCCCATTGTACCAGCCGTCCAGCGTGCACACTTATCTATATCTCCGCACTCGACCAATCTCGGGCACCACAGATGACTTTGCAACCGGAGTTTTCTCCATTTTTACGATCTCTCCCCTGACTTTGGAGACTCGGCAAACTCCAGGCCTGTCCATTCCCTGATATCTTCTTCCGACCTCTTTTTTTGTCCGCCTTGTCTTCTTCTCCCTTTCACTGTGCCTTGCAAGAAGGACCATCTTGCAAGGGTCATATATACAAACATAGGGTGGGTTCACCAGGCATACAGTGCGCAACTTGTGCTGGATCCTGGTCACGGCTCCCAGTGTTGTGGGAATGATGCAAATAAAGGGATCATTGTGTCTAGAGCAAGAATTCAAATCCACACTCCCTGCAATTCCGGTGATAGCATGTTAACTAATAGGGTACATAGTATCCCTGGCTATGTTACTCCTTTTATTTTTTTTAACTAAATGTGTTTTATTCGGCAAATAAAGCCTTTTGTCAGTGCCAGAACACTAGTCTTCCAGTCGTTCAGTACAAATTGTTGGTACATAAATGACAATATCAGTTGCAATAATAACCACATGAAAATCCTGTGTGGTAATAGAAGCATAATATAAATGAACTATTAGTTGTAATAGTAACCAGGTAACTGCATACGATTCCAGTTCAACAAAAGTATTATGCACTTGGTGAATATCCATCACATGGTATTGCATGATTCTAGAATTGTCTTTAAATATTTCTTTCTTCCTTTGTCTTTCTCTCTTCTTTTTTCAAAAAGATATAACATATCTCAAATACACATATATATATATATATATTATAGTGTAAATATGGAAATCCCTGGATCCAGTCACCAATAACAAATGCGAGAAACCCAGCGATTGTTGCATCCCATCACAAGTGTTTTGTATTGTGTGGCCTAATGATTGGATCGGAAGTCTGAGATTGCATTGGGGTGTTACATCAGACAGGTTTTATATCAATTTCAAGGAAAATGTTAGGTAGTAGGTGTTGAAAGAAGGTGTAGTAGGGGTGGGAAGGGGATCAGCGACCCTAACTGAAAGAGTTAAGTTCATACTACTACTAGGGCACACAGCTACACTATGAATGGTATCAGTGCTTAAGCTTGTTCCATTGGCCTAATGCAGATATTTCCATTCGCTTTTAAAGACAGCTTTAATCCAGTAATTAAATAGACTAATGACCTTTCCATGTTTAGCAGCACCTGGTGGCAGGTTCCATTGTCAGCTAATACAAGGTTGGCGCATTAGGAATGTGCACAATGCCCATTGCTTAATTCATTCTAAGTGTGTGGAGTTAATTGTCTCCAAGCGCGACCTATATAATTTAACACTCATTCTATTTCGGCAAAGGAACAACATGGTGAAGTGGTGCAGGTAATAAGACAAGTTTATTTAGCAGACAGAGTAATAACGCCTGGGCCCAGCTCTTAAGAAGAACTAACCACCAGCGATATGTAGTAGTAGGGTTGGCGGGTGGAAAAGTGTGCGTGTCACTAGCTCGCCAAGAAGTGAAGAGAGAAAGGTGAGCTGCAGCCGATGGTGGAAAACGTTTGAAAGTCCACTGGCCAATCGAGCGGATAGAAGCTGAATTTGTCCGTACATCCAAAGAAGAGTCCATCTATCCATGCCTCAGCGGGCAGGGGCGGAGGTCTGTCATTCCCACCGAATCACCAATGCAGGCATTGCGGTCAATTATGGGTGGTTTAGCATAGGCAGTGTGGGTATCTTATTTATATCAGTGAATGGGTTATATTTCTAGTATGCATCCCTAATGATTCTTGAACTCGGTACACTTAACAATACAAGTTTAACAGTTAGGAAAGTTTAATGAAAATGAAAAATATCCTGTGAGGCAGGTGGTATCTGGGCTTTATTCCGTGTAAGGTGATTTACAACAGATCAAATCAGGCAAACAATGTAACAATTTCAGTTAAAAGTATTTGCATTAATTACAATTCTTTTTTTAATAATTTTTTTTTTATTGAGGCTGTATTTATACTGTCCATAACATATAAACCCGGGTACCCAGGCTTGTTTTCAATGCTGGCCAGTTGTAGTGTTGGTGTTATCTTACTACACAGTAGCTGCTGATAAGGTATTTGATTGCCTGCATTTCAGTAGCAGATAGATAATTCGTTGGTATGGTTCGTAGCCTATGTTAGTTTTTTTTAAATTGTCTTGGCATATATTTCTATTAAATCGCCTCAGTATTCCCTTATATGGTGCAACAAAAGCTTAATAAACGCACCAGTATCTAAGTTAGATATGTAGAATCAATTCTAGATAATAGGTTTGGTTTTGACAATTTTATGCTTTGTATTCATGTATATCATTTGTCAGTGCAGTAGCACTGGTTTTCCGACCGTAAGTGTTACAGGTATATATGTCTTTACACAATTCCTTTTACTTAGATTATATAGTAAATTGAAGTGTGAAGTAAATTAAAGTGCACAAAATGCAATAAGCAACAACATGTAGTAACAACAAAAGCACCAAAAGTAATCAAACCAAATGAACATTTAACTGCTTAAATAGGTCATGGTAACCTGGTTCACAAATTACTTATTTTTGCACGCCAACACGTCAATTGCTATAGACGAGATCACTGTTCCCAGTTTGCATGCGCTGAAAACGGCGTTGGCTGCAAAGCAAAGGCGTACAGCCATTGAGTTTGCCGATACGCAAAGGGCAAAACTTTGATTTTATTCAAAATTAATCAAAATACATAACAATTTGGCACAAACATGGATGGAAGGATGCAATATAATAATATAATGAATATGTTTAAGAAACAACTCTCCATAATTAAGCATTTTGAGCTAAGAAACATACAATATCAGTCACTTTACAGCCTGATGTTTACACCACCATTGATTAGCCACAAGTAATTCTTGTTCTAAATATTAAAATGTCAAATGTGTCAACAAAAACTTATTTCAAAGAAAGATATAACCAATATCTGATTAACCCTACTCATTTTCTATTTCTACATATGTCATTAACCATGGGATATAAATAAAAACATGAATAAAATAAGTAAAACTGACTCTGGCTATGGCTCTAACACTAGTCTGAGTGCCCAGATTTATCTAAATCTAAATGCACATGGCATAAGATGTGCTGATTATATTGATGTAAATGCAATGCTGGATAAAATATTAATATTGTAATTTCTTATACATATTTTTTTAGTTAGTGTTCTATGTATCAAACAAGAGCTGAGATGAGGTGAAACTAGCATATTTCATAACTGCACCCAGTGTATTAGCATGTGCAATGTGCTTCTCGCAGATTTGTTTTGCTTTGACACATCCCACAATACATTGCGCCGCTGGAATGGTGATGTAGTCTATTATCTGAATCTATATAACGACGGGGTGATGCAAACAAATGAGGAAGTTATGCCTATAGCAGGACTCAAACCTATATTTCTGCCATTCTTTGAAAAGCATCTTAAACATTAGTCTCTCTGGTCTACCTGGTGCTGACCCCCACACTTACCCCCACCCCCACCCCACTCCACTTGTTTCTACACCTACCAGTGTATGTCCCTTCAATTTAGCTTACTCTGCTTCGGGCTTGGCCTGCCTGCCCCCTCCCTCCTCTCCCTCCTTGATACACCAGCGCCATCAACATACACCCCCCCCCCCTTGCTGTCCTCCTGCGTCCCTTGTGCGTCCGATATCTGCCTGGCTACTAACATTAAAACCTTTACAGCTACCCAACTGACATGCATATGTCCCCATCAACATTTAAACGATGAGTGGTGAGCAGCAGCGCGAAAGTGGTGTGTGCGTGCTGTTGCGCTCCCCGGGGCCGAGTGGCTGCAGCCAGGCAACAGACCGGGGCTCGTAATGCAATATAGCTACTCCACCACACAGGGTCAGAGGGAGCAAAGCGTTTTCGTTAATATAATCCCACCCGAGTGCCGACAGGCTATATAATACATGTTCGCTGGCTCTAACCCCTGCATCTGATGTATATTAATTGCCATTACTCCTCCGCTTCCTTAGCTAAGGCCAACGGTGTACTCGGCCGCTGCTGCCACTTATAAATATCCAAGATATTACCTATTATTATTATTGTTGGTATTAAGAGGGTGGTTACTAGTCCCAAGAAGAGGGTTATGCTACATTCGGTGATGTCTACATCACTCACTCATCTGGGCAGAGGGCCAATAGTAATTGATATTATAATGAACCACTATTAGGGAGTTGACCATGACGATTAGTGTAATAAGGAACCTGTTCGTAAAGGGTAAGGAATGCAAGGAACATCTCGATCACATTTTAAGAGCTCACAACTTTATTTCTGTTCCTATCAACACTATCTAATCTCTTGAAATGTCAATGGTATGAATAGATACATCCCCTCCATTGCTTTATAGCTAAGATACTCCCAATTACTCTATTTAAAGCCATATTATTGTCTAAAACATCAGAGCTCCAATGAAACCCAACCCAAGGGACTGGGTCCGACAGCTTGAACCTTCTACATTGCTAGGAGAGTAGCGCAGGACGCTGAGTCACGTCTCCTAGCAACAAGTTACAGCAGCGAACCCTTCCCCGCATTTGATGGCCAATGCGGGTTTGTCTTGGCAAGCAACCCAGATTTCCATATGTGGCTTGCTCGACCTAAGCCCGCACCGGCCGCAGCTCGATTATAGTCTTGCCCACCTCATATATATACAC
The DNA here is from genome assembly GCA_030323885.1 of Branchipolynoe longqiensis. Taxonomy (NCBI): domain Eukaryota; kingdom Metazoa; phylum Annelida; class Polychaeta; order Phyllodocida; family Polynoidae; genus Branchipolynoe; species Branchipolynoe longqiensis. The sequence continues at coordinate 36,280,586 of CM059197.1, forward strand.
ATAAAACAAGATTTCATGTGGCTGACATCCGTAAGCACGATGGTCAATCGGTTTGGTGATCGGATGAGAACTGGTGTTCATAAAGTGATATTTAGCTGTATAGCTTACATAGAACATTTTAACAATTAAAATGTTGTTACCTGAATCTCGATTTCTCTTTTTGTTGTTGTTTTCAATACATTACTTGATTAAGCGGGGGAAATTTCAACTGCAGACAATTGGTCTTCATCATTGCACTCCTCCTTGCCCTATCCTAGTAACGCCTAACACCAGACTAGGTAGCGACAAGTATCAATATTTAATTAATTGGTTTGACTCAGCCACGGTTAGAAATAGAATCTCACGACCTACCAAAACGAGAGGTGAGCGCTCAACTCATCCAGCCATCTTGTGTTATTACTATTTCCAGTAACAGGTTGTAACAATATTTTATTAAAATTGTTCTTAAATGTTCTCTCTTTTTCTATTCTTTTTTTTTTAGTGAAGATTGGGAATGAGCCGTGCACCCAGAACGACAAGTGCCCTGATGGGATGGTGTGTGCCAGGGGCCGGTGTCAGTGCAACTCTGGAACTATGACCAAGGACCACGCCTTCTGCCTCAAGTTCAATGAGAGGCTACTCGGGGAGACCTGCATCCCAAAGCGCGACATCTGCTATCAAACCTCAGGTCAGTATTCACAAATATATTTAACACTGTCGTTCCACTGTTAGCGTTACAAGAAGCGCACATATTAACGAAGACAAGGTGGACAAAGGATGAGGTGGGAAGGACAACATCAGGGAATGGACAAGCCTGGAGTTTTCACAATTCCGAGAGGGCAGTGGAGAACAGGGAGAAATGGACAAAACTGGTCGCAATGTTATATGTGGTGCCCCAACAAACCTTGCAGTCTAGGATTTAATGATGATGATATTGATGACCGATATCAAACCACATGAAGATATGTAGCGATAGGTAAGTCCTGTAAGCTTAATGTTGGAAAGACGATGTTGATTATCTGTTACACTACCCTGGTATTATCCTTATTATTAATGAGAACTACATAGTTTTTGTTATTGTTAATCGTTGACTTATTATTTAAGTAGACAGGAGACAGGGACTATTGTTTTCTCCATTTCTGAACTGAACTGATAAGGAAGGGGCATGTTTACCAGACAGTACATGACTACAAAATGGTTTGATTTTACAAATTAAGAAATAATGTAAGTATGTGTGCATATATATATATACATATATATATATGCCAACTCTTTACTGTGTATATATATGTATATGAGCCTGGCTCAAAAGGTGATAACTCTTTTGTTTGTCCCTTGTAACGATTGATACAAAACAGCACAGAAACGGTTACACTGAAAACACAAGGACATTTGCTTCAAATCAAAATGTATTCTATTGGGATTATGAAACACCATGTAAAAAACAAATCAGTTTATCCTGAGAAAATGCATAAACAGATAGTATGTTGATCGTTACAGTGGACAATGTTTTGTCCCCTATTGCTTAGCACCTTTGGAGACAGTCTCATATATGTATATATGTGATGTATACAAATTATGCGAGTATAAAGGTGCATAAGGGATGTTCCTTATATTATCATATTATTATTAACCACTGCGATGCTGTGTGTGTACTACTTTATGGGTGACCCATCTCTTGGACCTGTGGCGCCACCATCGGCCCAGACCTCCACTATTGGCGCGAATATTGTCACTCGCATACTTCCCCAGCACTGTTTTGTGTATGTGTGAGTAGTATATAAAGTTAGATTCATGTATGGCTATTATTTCTTGCCCCAACTCTGTAGCGCAGAGATTGTCCAGTATCATACTAGTACAGTTAGAAATTGCCTTCATTGAAAGCAGTACCCATCAAACAGTGCAAGTACTGTTAACATTGAAGATACATGTATTTCAAGTTCCACTAGTCCCCCAAGAAGGATTGAAGCCGCGACCTAGTATGGTGGGTCACAACTTCAGCTTACCCACGGGTAGATTGGGGCAAATGGTGAATACCCATACAGGAAGTGGTATTTTATCGCGTATAAGATATTTCACTGCAACTTACATCAGGAATTTTGGAAATAACCCAACCAAGTTTGGTCATAAGGCGGCATGCGGTTATAATTGCAGCATGAATTTAAAGTATCGGGTATATATAGTAAAGGATAGGCGATGTGAGGGGCACCAACCCTGGTGTGTAAGCTGAAGCTGTGGCCTGGTGTGATGTGTCGCAGCTTCGAGGCCTGAGGAACCAGCAGAACTCGGAAAGCATTATATTGACTATCTTGCATAGCACCGGAAACGACCCCATTCAGGGTCTGCTTATCGTAAAATTGTGGAATTGACAATATAGTAAGTACTCTGATCCAATGGGGTTACTCCGCAATTACAAGTTAGTCGATAGGTGGCACTCACATGGAATTGAGGCTCTATTCTGTACTGTGTACTGATATTCAATACACACATCAGATGCCGCCACCCTCGGTATCAGCTGCTTATGTATCTTATTGATCTAGTGTATATCTTATGTATCCTGCTTATAAGTTATATTTCCTACGTGTCCATGGAACCATTCCTCAGGCATCTGATTGGCTGATTTGTATGTGGTTCACAGTTTATTTGCCAGTAAATGTTGGCATTGCCATAAAAATGTCCTTCTAAGATTTAATCATAATAATTATCTTTAAATGTATTCCGATGTTTATAAACTCAGCCAGTTCAAAATAAAATATGTCTTTTTGTGTGTTTAGCAATAACAATATTGTTAGCATTTGATGAAAACGTGGTTATCAATTTCTCATAAATCAGATCTGTGAAAAACGCCAAGCAACCAGGCCACCAGATCTTGTTGTAATTATTTTTAGAAAGTGCGGTACCACAATGATAGCTTTATTTTGTTCCACTAATAAATTTGGGGCTAACGGCACGTCACTGATACAATAATATCCATTCACGCATTATAAGTTTCATCATACCACAATTTGCAGCGAGGCTTTGCAAAATCTGTTATATAAAAAAAAGGCGCTATTTTCATGTGCGTAGCAATATTGAATAGTGTGAGAAGTTAGTTAAAAGTGATTTAAAATGGATGGAAAGCGAAGGCTGAAAAGCCATCTGAAATCATTCCATGGACATACAAGGACTATGATGTCTGCCTAGAATAGAAGAAGTACGTCCAATTGCATCTTTCAATTTTATTGCCAGTGGACAGAGCTATTTTGCTAGTCGCTACATAACTATAACCTGCTAACTCCATCTGGTACTAGTATCTTTCGCTTGAGTGGAAAGCACTGCTGTATCAAAGTAGCACGTGTGCAATAATATCCAAAATGAGAAGCTAAGGTTCATCTTTAACACAGCATAACCAAGACAGAATGCATTAAGCTGCCAATGCATTATCATCCCTGATATAGCACATTTTTGTTCACAGGGGGAAACTTAACAGTCAACGTCCATCAACTAGATAATTAGGCAGATCTCATTGAAGGCACCCCCCCCCCCCCCCCATCTTGTAGATTGCAGTTGATGTCGTGACACTGCGAAACAGCGAGTGAAATAACAAAGGCAGGCAGGCGATGCTCTATAACTGTGAGGCGCTGTGATGGGGAACTCATTGACGGGCAATAAATCTGAGCAATAACAGCTTGCCAAGTTGGCACTCTGAAACAGTAGCCATGAAGAGTGACACAGTGTTCAAAGATGGGTCCAGTGTGTATGTGAATCAAATCTAGGCAGACTATTGTAGTATTCTGCACTGAACTCTAACACAAGGAGCCACATAGACAGGTACGCAGGTAGGCATAAGTTATATGTTGTATGGTTGAGGAAACCTACCTTGTGTACATAGGCTCTATGTATGTAATTGTAAGCAGTACAAGATTTATGGACATAAACCATTTAAAAGCCTTACCATTCCAGCGGGGCAAGTGTAGTAGTCTGCACTGACTCTAACACGGAGCCATGGAGACAGGTAGGCGTGGATTTGGTGATTGCATCAGGGAGCCTAGGTTGTGAAATGGTTAGCACGCTACCCCCACAATGGCAAGAAGTGTGGGTTCGAAATCTGCTCTTGGCGCAATATTTCTCACGCTCATCACCTCCATTCCACAAACTTTAAAAGAACCGCTTTTTTTTCTGAATAATGTCACCTCCTTAGGAAGCTTTCTTGTCTGCAATCAGAGAGGGGACCCATTATGTGTCCTTTACACTGGATCCGATAATGACAGACAATGGGTGTCGTCAAATGGGCCCTGCCTCCAATTAGTGACTCCACATTGATGTTATTGATGTTTCTCCTCGCTGCGTTTCGCCTATGCCTAGTTCTCTAAAATTCTCAATCTTGTATATATGCGAAAGACACAATTTTACATCCATGTATGCGTATGTAAAACTGCAATGATTTCAAATGGACCGAAGCTGAAGGCGAAGACCCATTTGAAATCACTCCACCCGCATGTCAGGCCTACAAGTATGTACAATGGGGGACCTCCGACTTTTTAGTTCAAATTCCTGCCGTTCGCGTCTCCACTGAACGAGTGGGCCTATTCGGCACACTGTCACACTGCAAACCCAATGGCTATGAGCAATCTTCATACAGAAGAAGTCAAATATCTTTAAAACCACAACACCTACAGACAAACCGCTTGGTATACATATAGAAAACATACAACAAATAGATAATATTAATTTTATAAGGTTAGAGTTCTGTATTTCTATTAATTTTGAATAAAGTAAACGTTTTGCACTGGGCGTACCGCCAAACTCAGTGCATTGTCAATGGCCGTGAGCAATCTTCATACAGAAGAAGTCAACTATCTCTAAAACCACAACACCTACAGACAAATCGCTTGGTATACATATAGAAAACATACAACGAATAGATTATATTAAATTTATAAGGTTAGGGTTCTGTATTTCTATTAATTTTGAATAAAGTAAACGTTTTGCACTGGGCGTACCCCCAAACTCAGTGCATTGTCAATGGCCGTGAACAAACTTCATACAGAAGAAGTCAAATATCTCTAAAGCCACAACACCTAGAGACAAACCGCTTGGTATACATATAGAAAACATACAACGAATAGATTATATTAAATTTATAAGGTTAGGGTTCTGTATTTCTATTAATTTTGAATAAAGTAAACGTTTTGCACTCTCGCGTACCGGCGAACTCAGTGCATTGTCAATGGCCGTTTAGGACCACTGGTACCGATGCGCCATCTAGTGTCAACAAATGAACTACCCCGGATGTCCCCCATTGTATGTTTTGCTATTTTTGCTATTTCTTTTGGAACAACATTCTGGTGCTTTCGTATGGCACTAGTACTATTCAACCGGGTACAAATCCTCCCTGTACCAATCAGGATAATGCATCTGCAACCAAATTAATGCCACATCTATAGCTTCAATTTCGGTCCCATTACTTTGGTCTTATATCTTGTGGATTTTAAATTTATGACATTAATCCTTTTAAATGCAGTGTGTTGATTTTAACTCCAGACTATTTCAATGAGGTGGAAGCTCTTTTATAAGGCATTTTAGGATGTTGTGATTCTCTTGCGCATTAAATTTGGCAAATAATTTGAGGATGTGAAAAACAGTTGAATTAGTTGATTAAAATTAGTAATTAGTATTGGTGTTCTCTGCGGCGGAGTGGTTAGAGTGTCTGACTTTTTTCTATGTCGGGCTCTATGTGGGATTCTAACCAATGGGTTCGAATCCTGGTAGGTCAGTGGTTCGATTCCCGGTGTCCCCCAACCTCTGCCAATTTGGATTTCCACTGCTGTGTATAAATCAGACGGGGTGGCCAAATGAGTAGAGCGTCCGTCTCCTGTTTTGGGAGATCCGGAGATCCGAAACCATGAGTGTGTGGGTTCGAATCCTGGTCGAGTCAAACCAATGACTTAACAATTGATATTTCTTGCTTCCTAGCCTGGCGCTCGGCATTATTAGGATAGGGCAAGGACTGGTTGGCTCAGTGTCAGGATACTGTGACTGAGTGGGATATCAGGTCATGGTGCAGCCGGCCTGGTTTCCAAGTGGGACAGCACTATACAGTTCCCATTAGTTCGTACTGTCACAAATCGGTACCCGTCCTGATATAACCTTAGATATTGTTAGGATGTAAAACAACAATAAACAAACAAAGCTGTGTATAACTTACAGCGTCATCAAAGGCCAGTTGCGTTCATAACATGTCTATTGGGTGTGGGAGCTAAAAAAATCCCTTGGGTCGGTAAAACTAAAAGTGTATGCTCGGGCTTTCTATCAACAAACTGTCTAATGGTGAAAGCAAGTCTATTCAAACTTATCCATGATAGGCAGTATAAATCCTCAAAAATTAAAAAAAAGAAAAAAACTATTGAAGGCCTGATCATGGTTTCATTGGTGATACCATGTTTATGATGCTTTATTTATTGATTTTGTGTCGTGTGTCCTTGGTTAGGAGTGGGTTCAGTTTGTTGTAACTTTTCACCTTTCCTGTATATAACGTTCCCCCCGTCAAATTGCCATCTATCTGCGGAATATCGATTGATTGAGTGATTGATTACGGTTGAACACCATAGCGGCAGCAATGGTCACATTCATGACAACATCTTAGTGCTATTTATTCTGTCAGTTGTGTTAATCACATTTATATGTTTACATTAAAATTTACACCAACATTTGAAATGGTCAGATTATAATCATCTCAAATGCAATTTTGAAATAGTTAAATTTGTGTCAAATGAAATCAAAATTTAACTCACAAAGCATAGCTAAAGTTACAGCAGGTAATACAGTCCAGTTCTTCTCAAAGACTCTCAAATGTGTTTTGCATTGGTAAGGAAGGTCTCACATGTTATTTACATTAAGACATTGTTGACACAAGGCCATGAAATGTAGCCTTGTCCAGAATGTGTTTGAGACACCCTATCTGCGCAATTCACAAAGATTCTATGAATAACAATTACAAACATGTCAACAGTTCCTATTTTTGCGGAATCATTCCGATTTCCTCCCCGCTCAATCTTTCCGATTTTCTGACTCTGAATAGACCATACAACAAGTGTCAAGGAACAAATGCTGATGGTTTGAATCTTTCCCATCCCTCAAATTTGAATTGTGGCTTTAAATTTCACTTTTGAATTCCTGTGTGGTCCGGGCACAAGCTTTAATCAGAGCAATGGCCAATATTTCTACAAATTATATATTTTCTGTTATTGATTACTTCTCTCGCTGCAGTCGATATATAATTCGACCGACTATGCCAGAGACTCTGGAACAACCACCATGTGTCCATGCGGGTCAAAGGCAAGATCTACCGTGCAATCGTGCTATCCACTCTACTATACATAGCCGAGGCCTGGACAGTGTACAGACGACAGGTGAAAAAGCTGCATGCTTTCATGATGCGACATATGTGTCCAATCATGAGGCTAACCTGGAAGGACAAAATGACAAATAAGAAAATACTCAAACGGACGGGGCTTCCTTCTATGGAAGATCTTCTGATCAAAAATAATCTCCGGTGGACTGGACACCTCATGAGGATGTCATCAGACAGGCTACCAAAGCAGATCCTGAAGCTGAGAGACATTAAGACCGACTCATGGACATCACTCTCACAGCAGAGAGCTAAACGGAGAGCGGCAGTCAAGTAATGAAAGCAGTCTTTGTCACATCGCGACCGACAGCATGATGATGATGATGGTGATTTGAAAAAAAAGGTGGTTCCCACCACTAACCCACCCTCTGATGTTAAGGCAAGAAGTAATATTGTGGGCTGTAGCATTATCTATTGGAAAATGTTCTGTAGATGATTTCCACTAACTACCCTCCCCTAACGGCAGTGGAATGAACTAATATTGTAGGTCAGAGGATTCTCTATGGGAATAGGTCTAATAGAGGATTTCCACTTCCAACGCTCCCCTAACAGCAGTGGAATGAACTAATATTGTAGGTCAGAGGATTCTCGATGGGAATAGGTCTAACAGAGGATTTCCACTTCCAACGCTCCACTAACGGCAGTGGAATGAACTAATATTGTAGGTCAGAGGATTTTCTATGGGAATAGGTCTAATAGAGGTTTTCCACTACCAAAGCTCCTCTACCGGCAGTGGAAGGAACTAATATTGTAGGTCAGAGCATTATTTGTGGGAAAAGGTCTTATAGAGGATTTCCACCGCCAGCCCTCCCCTGACGGCAATGGCGAGAACTAATATTGTGGGTTATGGCATTCTTTGTGGGAAACGGTCTTATATAGAGAATTTCCACCACCAACCCACCCCTGACGGCATGGGAAATAACTAATGTCATGTTGCAACAGCTGACTGGGAACATGCTCTGTGGGAAAATGTCTTATAGACGATTTCCACCACCAACCTAACTTCTGACAGCAGCTCATCGCGCAGCATGCTCTGTGGGAAATGCTCTTATAGAGGATTTCCACCACTACCCTACCTTCTGACGGCAGTTACAAACACTACAGTTAGCACCAGCTAATCGTGCCCCAGGCTGTGTGGGAAAGATGTCTTATAAGAAGATTCCCACCGCTAACCTAACTTCTGGTGCCAGTGGCAAGAACTGATGTGGAGAGCAGGGTACTGCCGCAGGCTCTGTTGAAAAGGGCCTATTGTTGCTGATTCATGGATGCGTTAATTTACCTATGGGAACAAACTGGAGAGAAGCGAGAGATGGAGATAACAACAATTTATTGGAGAACATAACCTGCAGGCAGGTCGGTCATGGCTGGAGAACATATCGGTATCAGGTATCGTGTATCGTGTCAAGAGTTAATTGACAAGGATGTTATTAAGGTATCGTATAGAGTACCAGCAAGGTTAAATGATGTCATGATCAGTGTCAGGGATATCGAACACGTGAATAGTGGTTAGAGATGAGACTAGTTAAATGTTGTTATGTTTCAGAAATGGAAAGGTCAAGAAAAAGATGAGAGATAAGAACTAGCACAGAACCATCAGCCCTCAACCCCTACCCCTTACCTCCTTCATTATCGGGTGTGTGGGTGGGTGAAGCGACTTGCCAGGAGACAGGCCAGCATGAAAGTGAAGTGCGGGTCAGCAGTCAGTGATGAGGAAATAGGGCAAGAAAATAGTGCCAAGAAAAAGTAGTGCATGTGTTCCCGCCAGTAAATTATCCATGTTGACAGGGCCAACATCCGTAATGGATGCCACCTCTTGTGTCTACTCAGAACTACCACGTGACTACACCCCCACCCCCATCCCCGCCCCAACCCCCCTACACATACTCCCTGGGACGACCTGGCGGATCATTTAGTCAATCCCGATGCCACCACGTCAGTTTGTTTGCTAGGGCTTTACATCCTGGCAACATCTAAGGTCATATCAGGATGGGTACTGACTTGTGACAGTCCACATTCATGGTGACTTTATAGTGCTGTCCCATTAGGAGCTCAGGCCACTGGCAGCATGGCACAATATCCCACTCAGTCACCTTATCCTGACACTGTAATAACCAATCCTCACTCTATCCTAGTAATGTCAAGTGCCAGGCTAGGTGGCAACACGTATCAATTTTGTAAGTCATTGATTTGACTCCGGCCGCGTTTCACACTCCCGACCTTTCACACAGGAAGACTGAACTCCACTAACGCAGCCATTGTAGACTACTACAGGAAAGCCATCACTTTTTGTGTGACACCAGTGAAACTTTTCCCGCTATCCACCCCAATTTACCACTTCCCCTCAAACTGAACTGCAAACAATGCAACTGTCAACCAGGCCTATTGTTTCTCTCTCCTGTGACTTCTGACTAAACATGGTACTTCCCGAACCAACATTTCAAACTCGTTCGCATCATTAGTAATCATAGTGAATATTTCCAGTAAGATCAATTAAAAGAAGAGATAAAAGTCACCCTGGAGAACACCTTCTGTTTAGTCATTGCTCATATTACTGGGCCTACTAGGATTGACCTGTAACAACTGGAATTGGGGTTAGATACATATTTGTATTTTACTTATTCCAATTGCCTATATTTGTCTTTGAACTTGACTTTTGAATGGCTCGAATTTGGACTTGCATTAGCCTTTTCTTAAAGCCTGTATTTGTATTTGACCTATGTCCTAAAGTGTGTATTCTCATTTCATCGATCTATTAACAGAACTCCATATGTTTTCCCAATAAACAATTACAAATCTAATAGGGCCTAGTAATCTAAAGTCTAAATGCAGCAAAGTAGCATATATTATCATTGGTTAATGAATCATGTCTCAAGCGCCTGTCACACCTTACCGGATTGAGCAACGGACATGGACCAGACAAAGAATTGTCTAGTCCGGTGGCATCGGTTGATAAAATGTATCGAAATGTACCGAAATGGAGTGTAATTGGGTCAATTGCCGCCGGGCGACCGGATAAGTACCATACATGTACCGTACATGTACCGGACGAGAACCGGACATGTAACGGATGGGTACCGGACAGCAACGGATGGGAACCGGACATGTACGGATGGGTACCGGATCGGTGCCGGATCGGTGCCGGATGGGTACCGGACATGTACCGGATAAACCGGACACCAACCGGACACATCAGTCCGGCGGTATCCGGTAGAAGTTGTGTGCATGTTCAAAACTTGTACCGGACACCGCCGGACACCACCAGACACTGCCGGATGGGTACCGGACATGTACCGGACATTGCCGTACAGTACCGGACAGTGTCCAGTTCTCGTCCGGTTCCCCACTCTGGTAAGGTGTGACTGGGCCTTTAGTATTCCATAAGTTCCAGTTGCTCAAGGTCTCAGTCAAACAATGATTCTAGTTTTCCAGGATCCCAATCATGTAATGGTCCCAGTTGTCCAAGGCTGCAGTCGTTCAATGGTCCCATTTGCCCAAGGTGCCAGTTATCCACCGATTCCAGTTGTCCAGGGTCCCAGTTCTGTAGGGTCCCAGTCATCCATTGGTCATAGTCGTCAAAGTCGTGCACGGTCCCTGTTCACTGCGGTAACAGTCGTCTACAGATCCCAATCATTAGTTGTCCAGGGTTCCAGTCTTCTAGGGTCCCAGTTATCCACTCGTCCCAGTCATCAACTGGTCCCAGTTGTCCACAAAGCCCAGTCGCCACAAGTCCCAGGCGTCCACAAATCCCCATCGTCCACATGTCCCAGTCAGTCACTGGTCCCAGTCGTCCACTCTTCACAGTCATCCACAGATCCCAGCCATCTACAGATCCCTGTCATCCACAGGTCCCCGTCGTCCACATGTCCCAGTCGTACACAGATCCATGTCATCTACAGGTCCAAGTTGTCCACAAGTCCCAGTCGTCCACATGTCCCAGTCATCCACTGGTTCCAGTCGTCCACAGGTCCCAGTCGTCCACAGGTCCCAGTTGTCCACATGTCCCAGTAATCCACTGGTCCCAGTCGTCCACTGGTCCCAGTCGTCCACACATCCCAGTCTCCTACAGTTCCCAGTTGTCCACAGGTCTCAGTCGTCCACAGATCCCTGTCGTCCAGGGTCACAATCTGGTCACCCGGACAGGAATATGACTATTTGATTTATTACATAGCATTCCAGCCAAGTGCTCCGTTTTCCTGAAGACATGACGGGGTGGCCAAATAAGTTGAGCGTCCCTCTCCTGTTTTGGGAGATCGGGGGATCTTAACCCATGGGATCGTGGGTTCGAACCCTGGTCGAGTCATACCAACGACTTAAAAAATTATGTTTGTCACTTCCTAGCCTGGCGCTTGGCATTATTAGGACAGGGCAATGACTGGTTGGCTCATTGTCAGGATCATGTAACTGAGTGGGATATCAGGTCATGGTGCTGGTGGCCTGGTCTCCCAGTGGGGCAACACTATAATTTCAAAATGAATGTGCGCTGTCACAAGTCGGTACCCATCCTGATATGACCTTAGATGTTGTTAGGACGTAAAACAGCAACAAACAAAACTTTTTCCTGCCAGTGCCCACACTGTGTAATGAATTGCTGCATAGATAGATATTAATTATGCCGCAAAGGAAACTTTCACCGCGAAAGGATTGATTTAGTCTTAAATGAGAATGAAATCCATAATTTCACTGGGGAATAACAGGTTCTGAACACTGTAGAAGCTTACTGGAATCTAATGTTCTTACTCATATGACACTCTAGAGCAGGCGAGGTAGTTGGAATCCCAATTAATGGTCCACAACTGGTTCATCACAGGTTGTGGAATGTGCTGTCCTGTCTGTGGGAAAGTGCATATAGAAGACACAAACATATTATGTCAGAATGACATATTTGACATGCTATAGCCAATGATAAAAATCAATGTGTTCTAGACGCGTCGTTAAATAAAACAAGCTATTTTTGTTAATTGGAATCTAAGCTCTGTATTGAGATACATTCGCATACAATTTAGGCCGGACCTCAGGCAGATCTGGGATGGGGTGGTTAAGTGGGCAGGGCGTATGCGTCCAGTCCGGGAGGTTCTGGTCTTAAAGCTGCATAGTCCGATGAAAGATAACATTTCCTAAAGCAATACACTTAGATACTGGTGTACTTATTAAGCATGTGTTGCTGCGTCAAATTTCATATTACTATTATCAGGTAAATTTAATAGAACTTAATAGAAATTAAGTTAATATGTTTTAACTTCAAATTTCACCACACTTAGCCACATATACAGGAGCACCTCTCTAAATCGCCAGACCATGGGACCGACTTTAATTGGTCCATTTAGGGAGGTGGTCAGTTTGGAGAGTCAGAATATCCTTACAATGATATTGTTGGGACCCAAATAAAGCGGTCGATAGAGGGGAGTGGTCGATCTGGGGCAGTGGTCGGTTAGAGAGGTTTTACTGTAATACAAATCACTTAAAACTAAAATAAGGTAGATTGTAGCAATCAACTATTGTAATTATCTTAGGAAAGAGACAGAAAATTAAAATCATCCAATTTACCCTTTATGCATCAATAGACCTGCACTGCGCAAGTGCAGACACATGGATGCACATCTATTCAAAGTTAAAGAATTTCATGGATTTGTTTTTGCTGTGCCTCTGCAATAAAGTGGGATTGTCTTATTTTATGTGCATTCAGTCTGAATATGATTGTAAATTGATGCGTGGTTTCAATCTCAAAATGGGGGGTGTGATTCTATTGGGTAGCGTGCTTCTATTGGGACATATACGCTATACTACTTCAACTAGACTTAGCGTTCCCTTCTATACAACAATAATTAATATTTAATGGATGCACGAGTATCTAAGTTAGGTATACTGGATCAGATTTAGGTAAAGCATTTTATTTGCTAAAATGTTATAAATTTCACTAACCAAACACTAAATCATAAGTACAATCAGGTACAACTAATACACGCTGTACTGTTCATGCCTTCCTCCAAGTAAAAGTAGCGGAGGAATGCATTACTATCTATTAAAAGGGGCCATGTGTGTGGTTATGCACCAGCACATATGCCCCAAATCCATCAATCACTAAGCTAAAATAAAATCAAAACAAAATCAAAAACTCACGAAATCAAGCAAACACTCTCCTAAAAATATTATTTAAACTAAGTAAAATAAATATGGAAGAAGAGATTGAATGCAAACTGGGAAGGAGCACACACTTTGGCCACCTAAATTGCCAGAGCACATCCAATAAAATAGACCTAATAAAAATGCATCTTAAAAAAGACAATATAGATGTACTAACATTATCAGAGACATGGTTCACTGACAAACACCAAAAAAACACCCTAAATATAGACGGATATAGGCTTGTACATAATGACAGACAACACATTAATGCAATGAACCAAACACAGAAGGGTGGAGGTGTTGCTATTTACTGCAAAACCACCAAAAACCTAGACACTGAAAGACTAAAACCAACAAATCTCTCAAATGAGCACATAGAACTACTATTGTGCCTAATAACAATAAAAAAACTAGCAAATTTAGCCATAGTGAGCCTCTATAGGCCACCCTTAGGTGAAATTGAAGTAATCCTTGAAGAACTAGAAAAGAGCAGAAACACTGTAAAAAAATCAATAAATGCAGAAATCTTTGTGCTATGGGACTTCAATGTGAATTAGAGCAGCAATTAAAAAAAACTAATGCTGCAAACCACCATCAAAATCTTAGGCCTGCAGCAGCTCATCAGGTAGAGGCTACGACTAGGAAATCAAAACGGCTTGGTTTCTCAAGTCGTCTTGAAAAACCAAGACAGTTTGTATATAGAAACAAAGAGAGGTGAGCTGTCACAGTCTGCAGCTACTTTAATATTGAGAATGGAAGCTAACAAAATATATCATTAGAATGGGTGTAAGTAGCTCTTCAACGTTTCTATGAAGAAAATGCTCCTGTGAATAGTATGTTCATAATATTTAATTAAAACTACATTAAAATAAAGAGATAATCTTATTTTGCCTATAACATTTTACTGCTTGTATTCTTGAATTATTCATTTTTACTGGTGAACAACCATGGTCTGTTTAAGAAAGTACTTTTCTTAGAATCAAAATCCTGGACATAATTAATGAGAAGTAACCAAAAATATGAACAAATCATGATGTATGGCATCATATAAACCATTACTCTAATGTACACACAGGCAGATGGGTTGTTGTTTTAGCACTCTACACAAGGATGGCCACTGGGTGTGGGTGTGGGTGTGGGTGTGGGTGTGGGTGTGGGTGTGGGTGTGGGTGTGGTGTGGGTGTGGGTGTGGGTGTGGGTGTGGGTGTGGGTGTGGGTGTGGGTGTGGGTGTGGGTGTGGGTGTGGGTGTGGGTGTGGGTGTGGGTGCGGGTGTGGGTGCAGAGTGGGATTTCTCTCTGTGTGGTATATCCACCATACAGTATATGTGTATGTGCATATACACATACATATATATATATATATATATGCACACAGATATATATGCATATATATGCAAAATTATATACATATACACCCATATATGTGGATATATGTGGATATATGTGCATATCTACTCATATATATGTGTATATATGTATATATACACATATATATGTGTGGATATATGCATATATACATATATTTGCATATATATGTGTAGATGTGCATTTATATGTGTATGTATGCGCACATATACACATATATTCACATATAAGTAGTTATGCATATGTACTCATATATTCGCATATAAGTAGTTATGCATATATGTATATAACAGTATGTTTCTAAGCATATATATGCATAATTATATACATATACATACATTTATGTGGATATATGTGACTATATATACATATATGCAGAATTGTCAGTGCCATAGACAATTCTTTTAAACAATAACATAATTGTGTACATCATTTCTGGTTATTATATAAATAATAGAGTCCTCCCAGGTCTATACCCCCTCATACCAAACTCACTTCCACAACACACCCTTTCACTCTCTTGCCCACAAGTTGGGGATGGGGGTGGAGGGGGGTGCTCCTGGTGTGTGCTGGTACTGGTAGTACCCCTATCCTCAAACTTAAAAACAAGGTTTGGCAGCAGTCATGCCTCAATGACCATGACCCACATCCACCCTAAGTTTATCAGTTAAACAGTTGTGTTGGGGTAACCCTGACAGCCAGACAGGCCAGGCTAGGCGTTACCCCACCTGATGCCTCCTACCCCCCCCCCCCTCACACACACAAAGTAAGACAATAGCCAGACAGCAACACTGGTCTGCAACCCACACCCCCACCAGCCCACTTCTAACTACACCATACTGGTCAGTCATGAATCAATGATGATGTGGTGATATTTATTTAAATTTTATTGAATTTATTTTCAAATTTATTTTTTATTATCCTTACTATTGAATTTTATTCCTAGCCATATTGATTGCTCGTTATTCACATGCTTTCAGGACCTCCCAGCAATCTGCCACCAGTTGGACCATTGTGTGTTGCACTTCGTCTGTAGCTCAGATGGCAGAGTGTTGGTCTCAAGATCAGAGGGTAACCAGTTCGAATCTTGGAACTGCAATACTTTTTTTTAAAAGAATGACATACTACTTTTTTTTGTAATACATAATTATATCAATATTAATAAATATGCCTTTACCTAACTCGACATTGCTCGACGTTATCTGACTGTGCTTTACCCGGCTCTACTTTACCCGGCTCAGGTTTACCCGGCTCTGCTTTACACGGCTCTGCTTTACCCGGATCAGGTTTACCCAGGTCAATTTTACCCGACTCGTCTTCACCTGATTCGACTTCATCCCACCTGACTTCACTCGACCTGACTTCACCTGACCCGACTTCACCTGACCCGAGTTCACCCGACCCAAGTTCACCTGACATGACTTTACTCGACTACACTTTACCCCGCTCGCCATTACCCACCTCGACATTACTCGCCTCGGCGTTACCCGCCTCGACGATACACGCCTCGACGTTACCCGCCTCGATGTTACATACCTCGATGTTACCCGCCTCGACGTTTACGCCTCGACATTACCCGCCTCGATGTTACCCGCCTCGACGTTACCCGCCTCAACGTTACCAGCCTCGATGTTACCCGTCGACGTTACCCGCCTCAACGTTACCCGCCTCAACGTTACCCGCCGCGACATTACCCGCCTCGACGTTACCCGCCTCGACGTTACCCGCCTCGACGTTACCCGCCTCGACGTTACCCGCCTCGATGTTACCCACCTCGACGTTACCCGCCTCGACGTTACCCGCCTCGACGTTACTCGCCTCGACGTTACCCGCCTCGACGTTACCCACCTCAACGTAAAGTCTAGGTGGGTAACATCAGGTCGGGTAATGTTGGGTCGGGTAAACTTGTGTCAGGTAAACTCGGGTCATCACTGAAAGCACATGGCTAAGCAACAATAGCTCAACAATAGACCTAATACTAACCAACTCAAACCAATCCACAAAATGGGGCACTAGAAGCTGGGGTATAAGAGACCACAGACTAGTATATGTAACCAAGAAAAAGCTCAAAAGCACAAATCACTATGAACACAAAATAGGCAGGTCCCTAAAAAACTACTCAGAAGATACATTAAAAAATCATCTGCAACAAAACATAAACAACATCACACAAAACAGAGATGATGTTGATATCTATTGGGACAACATCATCACAGAAATAAGAAATCAACTGATGAGATGTGCCCCATAAAGAAAATAAAAATAGAAAAAAAACCAAGACCCTTGGGTAGACAAAGACCTGCTAACACCCATCACAACCAACAATAAACTGGGTGATAAAGCAAAGTGCACAGAAACAATAGAAGACAAACTAGCCTACCATATTGCCAGAAACAACTCACTCAAAGCTGTGAGAACAGCACAAAAGAAATACATAATAAAGCAGGACAAAGACTGGGGAAGCAACACAAACAAATTCTGGAAAAATGTAAACCTATTATTCTGAAAAAATAACAAGAAAAGCATACAAACTTCCAAGATAACAACGGGGTAATGCTCACATACAAAGATGCAGCAAACAAACTGAACACACACTTTGCCACAATAGGGCAAAAGATGTCAGAACATTTTTGAAAAAGATGGGAAAACAGATCAGGAACTGTACAGAACGAAATCCCCACCTGCAAAACAGATATGATAGAAGTAACAAAATTAATAAATGACATAGACACGAAAAAGCCAAGTGGAATAGATGAAATACCAACCAAAATCCTGAAAGAGGCACTCCAAGCTGTGCCGGCCACTATAGTAGACATATTCAACATCTCCTTTGAGCAGGGGCGTTTTATCTCAGCCTGGAAAATGGCAACCATCACCCCATTCACAAAAGTGGACACAAACAAAACATGGGAAACTACAGGCTAATATCAATTCTTCAAACCCCAGGCAAGCTCATTGAAAAAGTGTTACATAGACACATAAATGAACACCTTGAAAAAACCGATATACTAAACGAAAGAGATGGGGGTTTCAGGAAACTGCACTCCATATAAAAAAAAATAGCTAACCTAACAAATGACATACTGGCATCAATGAACCAAAAACAAGTAGTTTGAGCAGCCTTCATTGACTTCAGCAAAGCATTTGACACAGTAGACCATAAAATACTACTGGAAAAACTAAAAACGATGGGCATAAAATCCAACACTATGGATTGGATAAAATGCTTCCTGAGCAACAGGCAACAGAACACAAAAATAAACAATACACTATCAGACAACCAAACTGTCACATGTGGTGTACACCAAGGGTCAGTCTTAGGGCCACTACTCTTTATAATCTATATACACGATCTAGAAAAATGGTTGCAAAACTATATGCAGATGACACAGTCACATATGCAAATGGCACCACACAAGAGGAGGTAATAACTAAACTAAATAAACTCCTACTAAAACTAGACGAGTGGTGTGAGTCCAACATAAATTACCATCAACACAAGCAAATCAAAAACAGTACTCTTCTCACATAAACAAATGCCAGAAAGAAAACTACACCATAAGTTAGGAAACCAAACATTAGAAAATGTAGACCACTACAAATACCTAGGCCATGAGTTGGACAGCCAACTAAACTACAACCTATGTATAAATACAATTATCCAGAAAGTAAACCACAAACTGTGCCTATTTGCAAAGCTAAGAGACTACATGACACAAGAAATGTCAATGCAAATCTTCAAGCGGATGGTGCTCCCATATTTTGACTATGGAGATGTAAACTACATGGGTGCGAGAAAAGAACTACTAAAAAAACTGCAAATACTGCAGAACAGAGCCCTAAAAATCTGTCTAAGAGTAGACAAGCTGCACCCCAACTATCACATGCACAAAAGAACCAAAATGAAATTACTAGAAAATAGGACATCAATTCATTTGAAAACATTAGCATAAAGCTATAGTAAAAACAATAAACTCCTAAGAAAACCACAAAGGGCTACTAGAGCAAATAATGTGCCACTACTAAAGCAGACCAGAAGCCAAATAAAAGCTGATGAGAGAAGCATGCTGGAAATGGCTGCCAAGGTGTGGAATGCCCAAACGGTAAAGGAACAACAAATTCCTGACATAAAAACTTACAAAAAATATCTGCGCAAAATAACTAACATAGGGTACTAACCATACTAACCAATTATCTATCTGGTACTGAAATGTAGGCAATCAAATACCTTATCAGCAGCTACTGTGTGGTAAGATAATACCAACACTACAACTGTCCAGCATTGAAAACAAGCCTGGGTACCCGGGATTATATGCTATGGACAGTATAAATACAGCATCAATAAACACAAATTTAAACAAATTTGCTGAAAAGTTCTGCTTTCATCTGACTGTTCAGTAAGCATCTACCAGGTTATTTGTGTCAGTTTACCTTCAGAAGTTATCGAAGCCCCGTGTTTGAATTAGTGAACATTAAACAATACATGGCTGTGGTCGACGGAGAATAAGAAAATATAAATAATAAAAACTGTCGCAACTACTAAACCTTTGATGTAGATTCCAAAAAGGGAAAGGGAACCATGTGCAAACAGTACAGGTGCGCATACGCACTTTGTGAGCTGCGCTGACACTGAAAGTTACCCGTCGTAGCATAGCAACCGGCACCTCCTCCCTCCCCATCCCCCGCACCCCCTCCCTCCCCTCCCTCCCCCACGCCTTCCCCGGCCATTCCCTCGACCCACCCCCTCCCTTGTCTCCCTTCGTCCTCCGCCCCCCTCCCCCTTCCCCCTTCCCCCTTCCCCCTTCCCCCTTCCCCCTTCCCCCTTTCGCCTACCACCAGCATTCCCCTCCTCCCCCACCCCTCCCGTCCCCCATGCCATCCCCCTACCCTCCCCCCACTCTCCCCTACCCCATACTACCGCCTCTTTACGCTACCCCTTCCCTCCCATCCCTTCCCCTCCCATCCCATCCTCTCCCCTCCTGCCTCCGGTGCCCTCCCTGCCCTCCCATCTCTTCCCCGCCCTACCCACCCCCCAACATCCCCGGCGACCCATCAGCGTTGAAAATAACATTAAAGCGTCGAGTCTGTGTCTCTGTCTGTGTCTCTGTGTCTGTGTCTCTGTCTGTGTCTCTGTCTGTGTCTCTGTCTGTGTCTCTGTCTGTGTCTCTGTCTGTGTCTCTGTCTGTGTCTCTGTGTCTCTGTCTCTGTCTGTGTCTGTGTCTCTGTGTCTGTGTCCCTGTGTCTCTGTGTCTGTCTCTGTATGTGTCTCTGTATGTGTCTCTGTCTGTGTCTCTGTCTGTGTCTCTGTGTCTGTGTCTCTGTCTGTGTCTCTGTGTCTGTCTCTGTATGTGTCTCTGTATGTGTTTCTGTCTGTGTCTCTGTGTCTCTGTCTGTGTCTCTGTGTCTGTCTCTGTATGTGTCTATGTATGTGTCTCTGTGTCTCTGTCTGTGTCTCTGTCTGTGTATATGTGTCTGTCTCTGTATGTGTCTCTGTCTGTGTCTCTGTCTGTGTCTGTGTCTGTGTCTGTGTCTGTCTTTGTATGTGTCTCTGTCTGTGTCTCTGTGTCTGTGTCTCTGTCTGTGTGTCTGTCTGTGTCTCCGTGTATGTGTCTCTGTCTGTGTCTCTGTGTCTGTCTCTGTATGTGTCTGTGTCTGTGTCTCTGTCTCTGTCTGTGTCTGTGTCTCTGTGTATGTCTCTGTATGTGTCTCTGTATGTGTCTCTGTATGTGTCTCTGTGTCTGTGGCTGTGTCTCTGTCTCTGTGTCCATCTCTGTATGTGTCTATGTATATGTCTCTGTCTGTGTCTCTGTGTCTGTCTCTGTATGTGTCTCTGTCTGTGTCTCTGTTTGTGTCTCTGTCTGTGTCTGTCTCTGTATGTGTCTCTGTCTGTGTCTCTGTGTCTGTGTCTATGTCTGTGTCTCTGTCTGTGTCTCCGTGACTGTGTCTCTGTCTGTGTCTCTGTGTCTGTCTCTGTATGTGTATATGTCTGTGTCTATGTCCGTGTCTCTGTCTGTGTCTCTGTCTGTGTCTCTGTCTGTCTGGGCATGTGCCTCTGTCTCTCTCTCTGAGACACACATACACACACAGACACACACAGACACATAGATACACACAGATACAATGAGACATGCACACATACACAGAGACACACACAGAGGCACCAAAACACACACACAGACACACAGACACACACACAGACACACATACACAGACATACAGAGACACAGAGACACACACATACACAGAGACACACACAGAGACACAGATACACACACAGATACAGAGACACACATATACACAGACACACATAGACACACACAGACACAGAGACACACACACAGACAAAGAGACACAGAGACACACACAGAGACACATACATAGACACAGACACCTACACAGACAGAGACACATACACAGACACAGGCACAGACACTCAGAGACACAGTGACACACACACATACACATACAGAGACACAGACACGGAGACACAGACAGAGACACAGACAGAGACACAGACACAGAGACACATACAGAGACACAGACAGAGACACAGACACAGAGACACAGACAGAGACACATACATAGAGACACAGACAGAGACACAGACACAGACACAGACACAGAGACACAGACAGAGACACAGAGAGAGACACAGACACAGAGACACAGACAGAGAAAGAGACACAGAGACAGACAGACACACAGACAGAGACATTTCGCCAGAGACACAGACAGAGACACAGACAGAGACACATACAGAGACAGACACAGAGACACATACAGAGACACAGACAGAGAGACACAGACAGAGACACATACAGAGACAGACACAGAGGCACAGACAGAGACACAGACAGAAACACAGACACAGAGACACAGACACAGACACAGACACACAGACACAGACACAGACACAGACAGAGACACAGACACACAGACACAGACAGAGACACAGACAGAGACACAGAGACAGACAGAGACACAGACAGAGACGTTTCGCCAAAAAAGGACACACGTCGCCGCGCGTTGGAGAGAAACGTCGTAGTGTGACAGGGGTATATGGAACGTGACGTCTAGGCGGCGGTGGCGATTTGTTTACTTTACATTCGTTGATTCGACACTATTAATATCGCCGCCAATGCGGCGGTAGCCTTAATAACGGTTCGAATTTAGGGTTAAATTGATATAATTTCACTTATTGCGTATGTAATTCTGTTAAATATGATCGCATTCAATAGATTTGGCCCTAGTCGGTCCCTACCCCAGCCCTTATACCTGCTACTGAGTTGGGGTAGCTTACCCTACTTTTACCCCCCTGGGGTATCCTTACCACGGTCACATGCATAGCAATTTTTCGCCGCTACCCCGGAAATCCCCACTACCCCGAGAGGTAGAGCGCTACCCCCGCGTCATGCATACGGCCCCAGGGGCTTGTATTAGTCAGTCGGAGCATGCGCACAGAACCCAACAGATGCAATGCCCATATATGGTAGCAAAACGATAGAGGAGTCCTAAGATTGTTGTTGTTGGAGTCTTACGTCCTGGCAACATTTAAGGTCATATCGGGATGGTTTGTTTGTTTGTTGTTTTACGTCCTAGCGATCCCCCCTCTGATCAGCAAAGTTAAGCATCTGATCTTAATGAAGGTAAACAGCGTTGATCTATATGAGTATGCGGATGGGCTTTGTTTTGTTTTGTTTGTTGTTGTTTTACATCCTAGCAACATCCAAGGTCATATCCGGATGGGTACCAATTCGTGACAGTGCACACTCATGGCAACTTTATGGTGCGGCCTCACTGGGAAATCAGGTGACCAGCAACATGACCTGATATCCCACTCAGTCACATTATCCTGACACTGAGCCAACCAGTCCTTACCCTATCCTATTAATACTAAGTGCCAGGCTAGGAAGCAACAAGTATCAATTTTATATGTCATTGATTTGACTCGACTGGGAATCGAAACCCGATCTCCCGCATGGGAGGCCCATGCTCTACCGATTCGGCCAACACTACCCATTCTGCGCCAGCCCATTATTAAATACCGATTTAACAGGCGATTTAATATAATCCTGTACGAGGATGTCTAGAACCTAACATTCCCAGGTGGGTCACGCACCCATCCAGATGACCAGATGGGGTGGACGAATGAGTTGAACATGCGTCTCCTGTTTTGTGACATCGGAGGATCCAAACCCATGGGTTCGTGGGTTCGAACCCTGGTCCAGTCAAACCGATGGCTTAAAAATTGATACTTGTCACTTCCTAGCCAGGCGCTCGGAATTATGAGGACAGTGCAACGACTGGTTGGTTCAGTGTCAGGATAATGTGACTGACTGGCATATCAGGTCATGGTGCTGGGGCCCTGTTTTCCCTGTGGGTCAGCATTATACAATTGCCATGAGAGCGCACTGTTACAAGTCGGTACCTGTCCTGATATGACCTTGGATGTTGCAAGGACATAAAACAACGAACCATCAAACCGTCCTGATATTACCTTAGATGTTGCCAGGACCTAAATCTCCAAATAATTTGTAATCCATTGGTTTGACTTGGTCTACGTTCAAACGCATGACCTCCTGCGCATAAAATTGGCATGGTGGCCGAATCAGTAGAGCGCGAGCCTCGCGTGTGGGAGATCAGGAGTTTGGCTCCTGGTTGAGTCAAACCAATGACTTATCAAATTGATACCTGTCGCTTCCTAGCCTGGCACTTAGCGTGAATAGGATAGGGTAAAGAATGGTTGGTTCAGTGTCAGGAAAATGTGACTGAGTGGGATATAGGGTCATAGTGCCACTGGCCTGATTTCCCAGGTACCCATCCTGATAGTTGGTACCCATCCTGATATGACTTCAGATGTTGCCAGGATGTAAAACTCCAATAACCATTCAACCAATCCTGCGCAGAAAGCTAATCATCGCTCTTTACCGATTCAGCCATCCTGTCTGGTAAATTGAAAAATATCACGATGAGATCACTCAAAATGCCGCTACTCCCAACCACACATGCAAGGTGCCGAGCAATATGCCACATGTCTGGGTGAGAGTGGGTGGATGCGGATGGAGG
This sequence comes from Branchipolynoe longqiensis, assembly GCA_030323885.1. NCBI lineage: Eukaryota > Metazoa > Annelida > Polychaeta > Phyllodocida > Polynoidae > Branchipolynoe > Branchipolynoe longqiensis. Next base: position 36,304,509 of record CM059197.1, read on the forward strand.
TGGATGTGGGGAATTCGGGCGCGGTGGGTGAGGGAGGGGTGGGGGTGAGGGTGGGGGTGGGGTTCATGCCTCATCAATCAATCAATCAATAGTTCCATCCTCTAGTCGAGGGTTGGATGCAATGGTTCTCCACTTGTCCCGATGTTGTGCTGTTCTGATAGACTGTGAATAATTCAAGCCTGTCCACTGTGAAATATTTGTAAACCATGATGTTCTTGGTCTCCCTCTCCCTCTGCTGCCATTCACCTTCCCTTCCAACAATGTACAGTATATTGAACTCTGACGAATGATGTGGCCAAAATAAATAAGTTTCTTTGTCTGTATAGTGGCAAACAAACTTTTCTTATTTTTAATTTTTCTGAGAACTTCTTTGTTGGTGATCTTCTTTGTCCATGATATTTTCATCATCCTTCGATAAGTCCACATCTCAAATGCTGCTAAACATTTGTACATTTTCTTAGAGATTGTCCATGTCTCTGCCCCATACATTAGAGTAGACCACACATAACACTGAAGAATACGCTTCCTTGTTTGTATTAATATCTTACTTGATGTTAACACTCTATACATTTTGGAGAATGTTGTTCGGGCTATTGTTATCCTTCTTTTAATTTCTTCCTCACATCTCCCATCATGTCTGCCTCATATCATGTCGTAATATAGCTCAAAGTGAAATCGGTTCTATTTAGGTCCCTCTGTGGCACGTAGCTTTCAGAGAGTTGACGTGACTATATATATATATATATATATATATATATATATATATATGGATAGTGATAAGACCGTTATCGCCTGTAATAAGATCTGGAGTGCCCCCCCCCCCCACCCACCCACGTGGGTGGGGGGTCCCGGCATGCACCGTTCACCTCCTGCGCGGGGCTTGACACTCCACTCGCTCGGAAGTATCGCACTACTTATTCGTATGTCTTTGCATATTGGTATATATATTATATATATATACACTTACCTCCACTAAACGGAATTATTATTATATATATATATATATATATATATATATATATATATATATATAGCTTGCGTGCCTGTCCCAGAGTAAGGCCACGGTGGTCTAATCGGTAGAGCGTGGGCTTTGCGTGCTGAAGGTCGGGAGTTTGTTTCCCGTCGAGTCAAACCAATGACTTTAAAATTGATATTTGACGCTTCCTAGCCTGGAGCTTGGCATTAATAGAATAGGGCAAAGACTGGTTAGCCCAGGGTCAGGATACTGTGACTGAGTGGGATATTGGGTCATGGGTCATGGTGCTGGCGGCCTGATTTCCCAGTGGGGCAGCACTGTAAAGTGGCCATGAGTTCACACTGTATCAAGTCACTACCAGTCCTGATATGACCTTATATGTTGCCAGGATGTAAAACTCCAACACACAAACAAACAAGACCTGTCACAGATCTCTCCACTAACAAATTACATAATTTAAAACGAATTTATATATATTGATATATACATATATATATATATATATAATTATATATATACGCACACATATATGTATAGAGTAAAACCTCTCAAACCAACCACCTCCACATATCAACCACGCCCCTATATCAATTGCTTTAATCGATCAGCCATACAATACCATTGTAACATAACAGAACTCCCTAAACTAATATGGATCATTTACGGTATGTTATATTACCCTATTTTTAAGACACCGCCTGCATTTATGCATCCCCATACCAATGCACCACCTGCATTTATGCATACCCATATCAACACACCACCTGCATTTGTATGCATCCCCATAACAACACCCCATCTACATGTATGCATACCCATATCAACACACCACATGCATGTATGCATACCCATAGCAACACCCCACCTGCATGTATGCATATCCATCGCAATATACCAACTGCATTAAGGTATACCCATATCATCACACCACCTGCATGTATGCATACTCATATCAACACACCACATGCATGTCTGCATACTCATAGCAACACACCACTTGCATTTATTCATACCCATAACAACACACCACCTGCATGTATGAATACCCATAGCAATATACCACCTACATTTATGCATACCCATAGCAACACACACCCTGCATTTATGCATACCCAGGACAATATACCACCTGCATGTATGCATACCCATATCAACACACTACCTGCATTTATACATACCCATATCATCATCCCACCTGCATGTATGCATATCAATAACAACACACCACCTGCATTTATGTATACCCATAGCAACACACCACCTGCATTTATGTATCCCCATAGCAACACACCATCTGCATTCATATGCATCCCAATAACAATGCACCACCTGCATGTATGCATACCCATAGCAACACACCACCTGCATGTATATGCATCCCCATAACAACACACCATCTACATTTATACATACCCATATCAACACACCACCTGCAGGTATGCATACCCATAGCAACACACCACCTACATTTATGCATACCAATATCAACACCCCACCTGCATTTATGCATATCCATAGCAATACACCACCTGCATGTATGCATACCCATACCAACACACCCCCTGCATTTATGAATACGCATAGCAGCATACCACCTGCATATAAGCATCCACATACCATGTATTAATTAATATATGCTTTCCCACAAATATGCATTTTTTCCGGACCTCATAGCAAGTCATCACCTGCATTTATGCAATGTCATAGCAACACCCTAACTGTATGTATACATGTATTCCCATAACAACATACCACCTGCATTTATGCATTTTCATAGTAAGACACCACCTGCATTTAAACATATTCACGTCAATGACCCGCCTGGATGAAATATGACCAAATCTAAACAGCCTGCATTTTTCTATTGCAATACATAGGTGGTACTTCTTTCACACACGTAATTTGTGTTATGAATAATAAACAACTTTACGTGGTCGTGGAAAATACATTATATATAACCGGGTGGTTTTAATTTTTCTGCCATATGGTTTTTTTTTATAGGTAAATATATATTTAGTTTTTTTATTATAATTTACGCCTAATCGTTGATTAAAAATGGCTAACTTTCGAACGTGTCAATGGTTTAATCGGATTACGCAACTTTAATGAGTCGGTAACTATGGAAACAGAAATTGACCCAGTTGGTGGCCATAGCAATGCATTCTAGAAGACTGTTGGAGAATGTGAGTATCAGGTCTAATGGAATATGGGACTAGATATTGCCATGTTATGGCCCTGTCACACTAGAACGTAATGACGTCAGCGTAGGGAGAACGTGAAGAACGTTGAACTTCTCGGCGTAGTATGCATATTTGGGCAGAAGTTGAACGTGGATGCAACGTAGTGGACGAGAACGTAACGTCGGTAAAGCGTAGTGATACCGTCATTCAACAAGAGAGGACAACGTCACTACGTTCATGGAACGTTATGAACGTTATTCCATTGCCAGAAGAAAGTTACGTGACGTTAGCCACGTCATGATACGTTGAACGTACGTTGAATGCACGTTCTCCTGACGTTCTCCTGACATTCTCCTGACGTTCTCCTGACGTTCTCCTGATGTTCCCATTAAGCCTCGTAGGCATTTGCAGTCGGTTTAATGTGGGTCAACGTAGTGGAACGTAGTGGAACGTAGTGGAACGTAGTTGAACGTAGTGAGCAGCGTTGGAATAGCATCCGTTTAACGTCATTGACGTTCACTGAACGTGAACAGAACGTACGGCGAACGTAAACCCTTACGTTCGAGCTACGTGGAAAGTTTTGAACATGTCCAAAACCTTGACGTAACTCGACGTAACACGACGTAATGTGACGTAACTCGACGTCATTCTAACGTCATTATGACGTCATCATGACGTAACCCAACGTAATGACTAAAAATGACCACCTTAGGCTCACGTTGGCTCGTTACGTCGTAGTGTGACAGGGGTATAAGATGGATTACCGACGCTATTTAGGTGCTAGCAGTTATATTTATATATATACACATACATATATAGATATACATATACATATATATATATAATTTTATTGTCCCATAGTTTGAAGTTTCTGCCATATTCTTTCATAAATAAATATATTGAGGTGATCATTATAATTTACTTTATTTTAGATGCAACTTTATTTGTAACAGGTAATTTTGGAAATATTTGAAGTTATTGTTTGTTGTTTGTTTTACGTCCTAGCAACATCTAAGGTTATATAAGCATGGGTACTGACTTTTGTGACAATGCACACTCATTGTGACTTTATAGTGCTGCCCCACTGGGAGACTGGGCCACCAGCATCATGATCCGATATCCCACACAGTCACATTATCCTGATACTGTACAAACCAGTTCTTGTGCTATCCTATTAATACCATGCGCCAGGCTAGGTGGTGACAAGTATCAATTGTATAAGTCATTTGGTTCGACTCGGCAGGGATTCGACCTCCCGACCTTTCGGCCAGGAAACCTGGCATGCACATACAAAATGCTAGTCACCTTGGCTGCATTCGGGGTACGCCTGGGAGCGTCTCTGAGAAATTCCTGACATCACGGTAGTCTAAACGGCAAAAGCAGTCGGTCAGCTCGGAAATAGCTGCCCCCATAGTGGGCAGCCATTTGCAATGGAAAAAGAAAAGCTCTGATTGGCTGAAACCATTGAATTTGGTGGCCATTTTCAAGTCACATTTTGTCTTCAGTCTGAAAAGGGAGACGTCTTCGAGATGACTCGGAGGCATACTCTGAACGGAAATAACCCAAAAAGATGTCACGGAGCCGACTCCAAGTGGACTCCGAGGTGTACCCTGAATGCGGGCCTTTTTCAACATTGGCTTATTCTATGATAATGACGTAGTATTCCTCCTATGCAGCAACACATGGTTAGTAAGTGCATCAGTATATAAGTTATATATATGAGCCTGTCTCAAAAGGTGATAACTCTTCTTGTTTTTGTCCATTGTAATGATTGACACAAAACAGCACAGAAAGGGTTACACTGAAAACACAAGGACATTTGCTTCAAATCAGTATCTATTGGGATTATGAAACACCATGTAAAAAAACAAATCAGTTTATCCTGAGCAAATGCATAAGCGGATAGTATGTTGATCGTTACAATGGACAAAGTTGGGTCCCATATTGCTTAGCACCTTTTGAGACAGTCTCATATATAGGATCTAATATAAGTATGTGTTTTGGTTTAGAAAGGCTGATGCTTTAATCGCACTATGCAGATTCAAGGGAACTTTGTTTCTCTCGAAATAGTTTAAATGCGACGAGAGTGATTGGGTTATTGCCAAGAAAGGTCCATCAAATAATCACCATTTTAACATTGCCCATTCATTTCTTCCTAAATGGTGGTAACTCTTTCTCTTTATATATATTTATATATAACATATATATATGGATAGTGATAAGCCCCTTATCGCCTGTATTAAGCTCTGTAGTGCTCCTCTCCTCCCCTCCCCCCCTGGATCGGGGGTTGTCGGGGGGGTCCGGCATGCACCGCTCCACCTCCTGCGCGGAGCTTGACACTCCACTCGATCTGAAGATTATATATGAAGAGTTCAGGCGCAAAGTGTATATATGAAGAGTTTAGGTACAAAACCACGTACACGCAAATCCACAAATGGAGAGAAACATTGGAATTCAACCTCCAACAAGTTTATATTGTTATATTCCTACTGCTTTGTTTTTTATTCCATAACCATGAGATCATATGAAAAGTGGAATTAGTGAGGTTTAAACTTATTTTCAGGTAAAACTCCTTTATTTAAACTCAATTTTTGGATTGGTGTTTACATGCTTTTTAGCAGGAACTCTTCATATATACATATATATCATCATCATCATCATGCTGTCGGTCGCAATGCAACAAAGACTGCTTTCATTACTTGACTGTCGCTCACCATTTAGCTCTCTGCTGTGAGAGTGATGTCCATGAGTTGGTCTTAATGTCTCTCAGCTTCAGGTTTCTCTTGATGGTATCCTTGAACCGGGGACGAGGGCGCCCTCTCTTTCTATCATATATATATATATGCTCAAGAATAACATTATGGGAATATAAACAAGGACGCTCTTCCCGCACAGTTGCTGGTTCGCAGCTTGAGTCTTTACTGAGGAACCAGCGGAAGTAGGAACACCCATTATTGATCGATGAGCCGTTAGTGAATAGCGCCCGGTGTCAGGTGACTGCTGTAGAGCAGCCTCACATTAGGACACCAGGAATCTACGGGGATGCCGATTGGCAGAGACGGGGGTTCCCCCTCCGCCTCCACCGCCCTCCACCCACCCTCCACCCACCCTCCACCCACCCTCCATCCCCCATCGCCCCGCGTGCATGTCTACATGGAAGCACGGCATGTTCAGTTCCAGAATATCTCGGTAATGATGGCGCTGGGGTTTCTGCATTTGATATGACAAGATGGGACAGTGGCGGTACTAATTAATCATCGATGAATTCACCCAAAATATAAATAAAATCAATCTGGCAATTGGTGAGGCGTTGTGTTGTTGTTTATTGTTGTTGTTGCCAGGGACGATACCACAGACATCAAAACACCTTATACTAGTAGACAGTCAGATTTAAGTGCAATCTGTGATTACTTAACTATGTTTCCAAGTATTTGTATCATTGTGCATTAAATGCTTTTATTGTTGGCTTTAATTGGGGTAGTTTGCACTGACCGCTCAGGCAAGGAGGCACGTAGACACGTGGGTCTGGGTATGGTGATTGCATCAGGGAGCTTAGGTAGTGTAATGGTTGGTACCATAGCCCTGGCATGGGGAGAAGTGTGGGTTCAAATCCGGCTCTAGCTGCAATATTTCAAGAATAATGGCTGCTATGACCCAGATCCCATACACGCTATGCACTGTATCGATGTGGAACCAACCCTGTGTATGTATGTATGTATGTATGTAAGTGCATTGCCTGTATGTATGTAATTGTAAGCATTAAATGGCATGCATAAACCTATTAAAACACTTACAATTCCATGGGGACAAGTGTAGCAGTCTGCACTGATCTCTCAGGTTAGCAGCCACATAGACAGGTAGCCCTGGATAGGGTGATTGCATCAGGGAGCCTAGGTAGTGTAATGGTTAATAGGCTAGCCCTGGCATGCCAAGAATTGTAGGTTCGAATCCTGCTCTATGTGTAAGATTTCCCATATTCACCAGACCCACAACATTAGTATCATTAATTTGATGGAGCATCTCAATGGCTGTACAATTCGCTGCAGGTAAGCGTAAGAAGTGTTTAATTGTCCAGCGGTGTGCTTTTAAATGAGATCATTTATTTTACATTACGCTGCAACATGAAGGTTTAGTATGAAACCATACTATATTTAAAAGAAACAGTTGCTTACATTACACATCATCATCATCATCATGCTGTCAGTGACGAAGCGACAAAGACTGCTTTCATTACTTGACTGTCGCTCTCCATTTAGCTTTCTCCTCTGAGAGGGATGTCCATGAGTCAGTCTTATTGTCTCTCACCTTCAGGTTTCTCTTGATGGTATCCTTGAACCAGAGATGAGGGCGCCCTCTCTTTCTGTAACCAGAAGACAGTTGAGAGTAGACACGGTTTACAGAAACGAATAGATTATGTGATAGACGTGATTTCTATCCTCCTCAGTTGCACATAATTAGCAATGACACATATCAGTGGCTTCAGTCTTTGGGATTGTATCCCGGTTTAATAAACCTAGTTCTCAAGTAGGAGTGTTCTACCACTGTGCCGCCTGGGTAACGCGTAACCTCCATCGGGTGATGGCTGCTATCAAGGGGGCGCTGCACAATTTGGTCCACCATTGGGACTGCTGTACTAAGCAAACTCCCACCTTCCGGTACTTCTGACCCGCTAAGCGTCACAGCAGATGAGCCCGCCACCATGTGGAAGTGGGGCTCATTAGCGATTACTACTAGTATATAAAGGCGTAAATACAATACTGGAGCCTCACTTTGGTTTGCTGAAAGCGCCTCACTGTGCGTATTAAAAAGATATACCCACCATTCCAGTACTCCACCACATCAGTGAACATGTTCGCGTGTTTGCAAAGGAGAGTTGCCTATTACTCATTCACCGTTGATGGATTGCATTAGATAAGCCTGTATCCAAATGCCTAACCTACCTCCCATTCCCAGGCAGTCGGTCACCCATCCAAATTCAAACGAAGCTAGATGCATAGATGTTGCTTAATTTTCTAATTGGATGAGAATTGGCCTTCCCTATGTGATATTAGCCAGGGTTGTTTTATTGTTTGTGGGGGTTTCTTTTGTTTGTTTGTCTGGTTGTTATGTAGGTGGAGGGTTAGTGCAGCCCGCCCCGGAGTGAACATGGCATATGCACGCCGTCTGGTGGTGGCGACATGCACCATGGCATGTCGTCTCCATGACAGGCGGGACGCGGTTTTTAACCTCTCCAGTAAAGATGGCGAAGTAGTTCACCCCTATGTAGGATGCACCTGTGCAAGGGGGCTTATAAACATCTGTTGTACAGTTGTGTATTTCCACAAGTCCACGTAATGCAGGCATGAGCATTATGTCAATATGATACTATGTACACACTTGCATATGGATTATGTGAAATATAAAATGGAGTTTTATATAAATATTATATTAATGGAACTGGAATAGGTTAGTTGTATGAAGGCATGTGGAAAGTTCTAGAACAAGTAGCTTGAGCTGTATGGTTAGCACTTGTGTGTGCATTCAAGTAGGGATTGGGTGCTGTGTAGGGGTTTATAAGCAGGCCCCACACAGCAGTAAGACGCCTCTCGCCACTGAATTTTGTTTTAAATAAATGGGTTGGTCTTATTCAGCTAGAGATTTGAGAACCATATTGGTGTTGTGTTGGTTGTGTGGTGGATAATATAATTATATATATTAATATATAGTACTATATTGTAATGCCTAGCTATGCATATATAAATACATATACATATATTTATATAGCTGTAATATATATATATACGAATATGAATACATGTAAACAATATATACGTATGTAATTACATCGGAATATATATAGATATATATATATATACATATCATATTTCGTAATTATATATTGCATGATTAAATATACATAAATATATGTACATATACCTGTATAAATATATATATATATATAATTAGATCAATATAATACACACGTTATTATATATATTAGTTAATTATGTGTATAGTAACAGGTATGCAGGTATAGCAATACCTCAGGGAGTTTGACACCCCTGCCTTGCAGAGTTCTAAACCACTGCCTTGTGGTACAGGTCCTTGACAGAACCGAAGGCTAAGGGAGCAAACCCTAAACAGAAAACCATGTAACTGTGGCAGCATTAAGGGCGGTTGATGTATGGAACTCCCAACATCTTCCGACCAGCCACTGCAGGGACAAATAGTTTTGCGTCTTGACATGTTCTTGCCGGTGTGAAACCTCTATTTGCTCCCCGAGAGAGTGCCGCTGGTAACTTGCAAAAGCCAGCAGCACTTCAACACTTTTGCAGGCAGCTTTCATGAAATGTACAACCGCACAATACCATCAAGAGAAACCTGAAGCTGAGAGACATTAAGACCGACTCATGGATGCAACTCTCACAGCAGAGAGCTAAATTGAGAGCGGCAGTCAAGTAATGAAAGCAGTCTTTGTCGCATCACGACCGACAGCATGATGATGATGATGATGAATATATAGTAATATATTCTAGCGTATGGTTCTAAATATACACATATATATGAATATATATATATAAATATATATATATATAGATATACTATGCACATGTTAATACCTAGCAAGCTGCGTGGCTCGAATATGTGGCTTAGAAACCTGGTTGAGTCAAACCTATGACTTAAAGATGTACACTCCTCCACCTAGCGTGGCGCTCAGCATCACTAGGATAGGGCAAAGAGCAGTGAAATGAAGAAGACCAATTGTCCACGATTGAAATTTATCCTGTTTGATCAACTAATGCCCCGTCAACAACAAAAAACTGTTAAAAAAGGTGAAGGCACTCCCCCCCCCACCGCAAAGCCGTGCTGTGAACTAATCGCTTCTATGTAACTAGGTCAGACATCGTGGACAATCCTGCATGTGATCTAGAACGCCGTTCACGGAACAGGAAGTGGCGTGTAATAAGTCACTTCTGATGTTGCCTTACTGCTCGTTCCTGTCTCACCACAACGAGTCCCCTGGTTATAGCCTCAAGAAGAATGGAGGAGTCGTGACTACACAGTATTTTACTCTACCTATATATATATATATAAGTATATATATACCTATATACCTATATTCCAGACAAATAAATACATATCGAATAGCACTGCCAATTAATACTCAGATAATAAATTATATATCACATATAACTTTTGGCGGTACAGTGAGTGTAGGTGACAATAGTTGTGTAGCCCGCTGTTAACAGACAATAGTTGTGTTGACGCTACCTCCACATGTCCCTAAGTGTGCCTGTTTGCTCTCTCCTAGCCAGCTGTTAACAGACAATAGTTGCCGTGATGCTACCTCCACAGTCTCTAAGGATGCCTGTTTGCTCTGTCCTAGCCCACTGTTAATGGTCAATAGTTGTGTTGACGCGACCTGCACATGTCCCTAAGTGTGCCTGTTTGCTCCCTCTAAGCGCACTGGTAACAGACAATAGTTCTGCTGAGGCTACCTCCACACAGCCCAAAGCATGCCTGTTTGCTCTCTCTTACCCCACTGTTAACAGACAATAGTTGTGTTGATGCTACCTCCACATGTCCCAAAGAGTGCCTGTTTGCTCTCTCTTAGCCCACTGTTAACAGACAATAGTTGTGTTGAGGCTACCTCCACACATCTCTAAGCGTACCTGTTTGCTCTCTCTTACCCCACTGTTAACAGACAATAGTTGTGTTGACGCTACCTCCACATCTCCCAAAGCGTGCCTGTTTGCTCTCTCTTAGCCCACTGTTATCAGACAATAGTTGTATTGAAGATACCTTCAGATAGCCCTAAGCCTGTCTGTTTGCTCTCTCCTAGCCCACTGTTAACAGACAATAGTTGTGTTGACGCTACCTCCACACATCTCTAAGCGTGCCTGTTTGCTCTCTCTTAGCCCGCGGCTACTCGCCAACTGAGGTCACCTGCTCGGAGTACGCCGAGTGCAGCTGCCGGGAGGGCTACAGGGAAACGGGCACCAGCTGCGTCCGATGTAAGTAGAGACTGTCACTACTCATGGCATTGTTTCCATCAGTATTGACAGCAGTATTGACAGCAGTATTGACAGCAGTATTGACAGCAGTATTGACAGCAGTATTGATATCAGTATTGATAGCAATATTGACAGTATTTGTGACAGCATTGTTCACAGTGGTATTGACAGCACTATTGAGTGTAATATTGACAGCAGTATTGGCAGTATTGTTACCAGCGTTATTGCCAGCTGTATTGAAAATATTGGTGACATCACTGTTCACAGCGGTACTGGCAGGAGTATTAACAATCTTCGTGACAGCATTCTTCACAGAGGTATTGACAGCAGTGTTGACAGCAGTACTGCCAGCAGTATTGACAGTATTACTGACACTCTTGTTCACAGCGGTATTTAGGTCAGTATTGAGAGCAGTATTGTGAGCAGTGTTGACAGCAGTATCGGCAGTATTAGTGACATCGTTTTTAACAGTGTCATTGATAGCACTATTGACTGTATTGTTCACAGCGTTATTGGCACCAGAATTAACAGCATTTTTAACAGCGATATTGACCATAGTATCGACAGCATTGTTCACAGTGGTATTGACAGCAGTATTGAGAGCATTGTTTGCAGTGCTATTGACACATGTATTGACATCATTGTTCACAGTGGTATTGAGAGTAGTATTGACAGCATTGTTCACAGCGGTATTGACAGCAGTATTGAGAGCATTGTTCGCAGTGCTATTGACACCTGTATTGACATCATTGTTCAGTGGTATTGAGAGTAGTATTGACAGCATTGTTCACATCGGTATTGACAACAGTATTGAGAGCATTGTTCCCAGTGGTATTGACACCCGTATTGACATCTTTGCTCACAGTGGTATTGACAGTAATATTGACAGCATTGTTCACAGCGATATTGACAGCAGTATTCACAGTTATGTTCACAGCAGTATTAACAGTGGTATTCACAGCCATACTCACAACATTATTTCACAGTACCATTTATAGCACTATTCGTAACACTATTCACAACAAATTCACAACACCATTCACACTACTCATTATATAATTGTTGACAGAATCCACAGCACTTTACAACACTTATCACAACATTATTTACAATAGCATCAACAACACCATTGACAGGACTGTTCACATTATTCAAAACACCGTTCACAGCACTATTCGCAGCATTATTCATACCATTATTTGTAGTACTATTCACAACACTATTCACAACATTATTCACAACACCATCATTATTGATAGGTGTCACTTCCTAGCCAGGCGATCGGCATAAATAGGATATGGCAGGGACTGGTTGGCTCAGTGTCAGAATAATGTGACTGAGTGGGATATCAGGTTATGGGGCCAGCGGCCTGGATTCCCAGTGGGACAGCACTATAAAGTCGCCATGAATGCGCACTGTCACAAGTCGGTACCCGTCCTGATATGATCTTATATGTTGCTAGGACGTAACGCAACAAACACACAAAAACAAACAAAAACTATTCACAACAGCATTACATCAGTATTCACAACACCATTCATAATACCATACATAACACCATTTACAACATTATTCACAACACCGTCATTAGTACTATTCACAACAGCATAACAGCACTCTTCACAACACCATCCACAGTAGTAGTACTATTCACAGCAGTATCCACCACATTATTCACAACACCATTACTAGTACTATTCACAACAGTATCACAACAGTATTCACAACACCATGCATGACACTATTCACAACACTATTCACAACAGTATTCACAATACCATCATTAGTACTATTCACAACAACAGTACTCACAACACCATTCATAGTATTATTCACAACAGTATCCACCACATTATTCATAACACCATCATTAGTAATATGCACAACAGCATTACAACAGTATTCACAACACTATAGCACTATTTACAACACTATTCACAACATTATTCACAACACCATCATTAGTACTATTCACAACAGCATTACAACAGTATTCGCAACACCATTCATAGGACTATTCACAACACCATACACATCACTATTCACGGTGTTAAATTAGCAAATCACATGAGAATCAAGGCGCTGCCCGGTTAATGGCTGGCGACAAGCTGGCCGGAGCACACAATTCATGGCAATGTGTTAGAGAGGATCACCTGTGCGCTGGCTGGTTTGTGGTGTGAGTTGAAAATGGCATGTAGTGAGCGGTGGCTTATGAATGACTCGCAGTGTCTACCACTGAGAGGGGTGGTGGGGTTGGCGTATATGTAGCCTATGTGGCAGCAGCAGGTTTCCTCCAAAGAAATATGTCAGAATGACCATATTTTGTACGTCCTATAGCCAACGATATGAAAATCAATGTGCTCTAGAGGCATCGTTAAATAAAACAAGCTTTACTTTGGTACTGGCGTATGAGCAGGTTGTGGCAAAAGTGTGCTGTCACCATCGGGTGATGGGTCTGTGTGCTGGTATTCTACCACGCCCAGTGATGGCAGCGAATGAGCTTCAAACTCTCATTCAACCCACTGCATGACTATCCCCCACACCCACACCCACTCCCACACCCACTCCCACACCCACTCCCACCCCCAGAGGCTGCCTGAACTCGCTAACCACATAAGGAGATCTGCCGCTTGTGCCCGGAGGGACAGTGCTATCGTGCCAACTCTTGAAACAAGTAGCACCAGATAAGCCTAAGTGCCTGCACACTTTTAAATAACAAGAGACATAAACAGAAGTCTGTTCTCATGTTCACAGATCCCAACACGCGCATGGACCCAGTTCACACCATCCCGTACATTACATGATACTCGCTGTCACTCAGATTCCCTTTGATTGGGGATCACACATTGAACCAGTTCACACCATCCCATACATTATATGATAATCGCTGCCACTCAGATTCCCGTTGATTGGGGATCACACGTTGACCCAGTTCACACCATCCCATACATTACATGATACTCACTGCCACTCAAATTTCCTTTGATTGGGGATCACATGTTGACCCAGTTCAAACCATCCCGTACATTACATGATACTCGCTGATACTCGCTGCCACTCAGATTCCCGTTGATTGGGGATCACACATTGACCCAGTTCACACCATCCCGTACATTACATGATAGTCGCTGTCACTCAGATTCCCTGTTCATACCAGCCCGTACACTACACAACACTCGCTGCCACTCAGATTCCCATCGAGTGAGGATCACGCATTGAACCAGTTCATACCAGCCCATACACTACACGGCGCTCCCTGCCACTCAGATTGGCGTTGATTGGGGACCAAGCATTGACCCAGTTCACACCAGCACATACACTACACAACACTACTGCCACTCAGATTCCCATCAATTGGGGATCACACATTGACCCAGTTCATACCAGCCCATAGACTACACAACACTCGCTGCCACTCAGATTCCCATCGATTGTGGATCGCGAGTAAAATTCCCAGCCCCAGGTTACTGAAACATTTTTTTGCTTCCTTGTTTTTGTTTGTCCTAGTAACATATAAAGTTATATCAGCATGGATGCCGGCTTCTGACGGCGTGCATCGATGGTGATTGTATAGTGCTTCCCCACTGTGATGCAGTCATCCTCGCACAATAACCTTAATATCCCACTCACTCACATTATTCGGATACCTGGTTAACCCCCCCCCCCCCATCACCCCCCACCAACCTCCCGTCCTGATAATAGTGATATGACCTTTGATGTTGCCAGGACGCACAACTCCAACAACCAACCTTGTTAACCAGTACTTGTCCTTTCCTATTAAAGTTGCATAGTCCGATGGTTTTGAGTTTCTGTCATTTTCTGAGATAAATGTATTAGGTTTGGTGTTTATAATTAACCTTACTTTAGTTTGAAGTAATTTTTATTTTAAATGGATAACTCTTGAGATATTTGAAGTGCAAACATGCACAATTAATTTTGGCAAGCACATCAAAACTATGACACTATCAACTTCTACAGGAATAGCTGCAATTAAATTGCCTGAGTATTAACTTCTATGTAGTGATGAATATTTCATAAGTGCACTGGTATCTAAGTTAGATATGTAGAATCAAATCTAGATGATTGTTTTTGTTTTGAAAATTTGGTGTTTTTATCGGCCTATGCAGCGTTAATGTCGAGCACCAGGCCAGGTAGATAATAGATTCACCATGTACTTGTAGTACACGGGTGAATGACAACGGAGTGTAAATAAGGGAGAAAATAGCTTTAGTCTGGAACAGGAAGTAGAATGCCTGGCACCAGTGTCAAATGGTTACTTAAATCGGCACAGAGTTGGTGAAATGGGAGAGAATGCAAAAAGACAAGATGGCGGCCATAGAACGCTGTCTATTTCACTTTTAAAGTGTATTGAACTGCATGTTTTATTACATTTTTTAACTCAAAGGTAGCGGGGAAATATAAAAACATATATAAAGAATAAATATTGCTTCTTAAATTAAGACATTATTCACTCAATTAACTTCCCCAGCATGTCGACATTCTTCACCAGCTTTTCTTTTATCTACAGGTCAGGTAGCAACAAGTATTAATTCATTTGTTTGACTCTGCTGGAAACCGAACTCCCGACCTTCCACATGTGAAGCCTACACTGTACCGATTCTGCCACCGCGTCCAGTGATTCCATTAGCCACTAATGTGTTTAGAAAGCACAGTAAAACCTCCCTAACCGACCACCTTCACAGATCGACCACTCCCCTATATCGATCGCTTTATTTGGGTCCCAAAAATACCATTGTAACCGTATTCTAACTCCCTACACCGACCACCTCCCTAAATGGACCACTAACATTCGGTACCAAGCTCGGTCGATTTAAAGAGGTTTGACTGTAGTGTCATTATTCCTTGCAACATAGAGGCAATAATACTTCATGGTGTAGGAATCTAGAAAAACCTGGAATCCTTGAGAATTAAAGTTGCATAGTCCAATGAAAAATTCAAATTTTCAAAACCAAAACACTTATCTAGATTTGATTATACATATTCAACTTAGATACTAGTGACTTATTACGCATTTGTTGCTGCATAGAAGGACATAATAAGTCAATTAATAGAAACCATTACCACTGAAGTCTATGGTGTCAGAGTTTTGGCATGCTTGCCAAAATAATGTTGTTTTGTTTTGACATCAACTATCTCCAAACTTAGGCATTTAAAATTAAAGTTACTTCAAACTAAAGTAAAGTAGATTATAACGATTAGTATAATATATTTATCTCAGAAAATAGAAAAAAACTCAAATGCATCGGACTATGCAACTTTAACCAACAGCTAAGTTAAACCACCACTCCGCACTGAAATAAAAGCTGGAAAGTCTGATGAAAACATAAACTTTTCAAAACCAAAGCAATTATCTAAATTTGATTCTACATATCTAACTTAGATACTAGTGAACTTATTAAGCATGTGTCACCACATAAAAGGGAATACTGAGGCAATTTAATAGAATATGTTACTGCAGAAGCCTGTGGCGTCAGAGTTTGTGCATGCTTGACAAAATTAATTCAGCATGTTTGCACTTCAAATATCTCAAACGCTAGCCATTTCAAATGAAAGTTACTTCAAACTAAAGTAAGGTAGACTATAACAATCAACCTAATATATTTATCTCAGAAAATGCAAGAAACTCAAAATCATCAGACTATGCAATTTTAAATCTGAAAGAAGGGTGCGCAGGTGGGTGAAAAATAATGCCCCCCACCTCTGCCAATTTGGATGTCCACCGCTGTGTATAACTTACAGCATCATCAAAGGCCAGTTGCTCTCATACCATGTGGTGTGGGAGCTTAAAAATCCCTTGGGTCGGTAAAAGTGTAGGCTCGGGCTTTCTATCGACAAACTGTCTAATGGTGAAAACAAGTCTATTAAGACTTATCCATGATAGGCAGTATAAATCTTCAAGAAAAAAAGAATCTTGCAGTGACTTGTCGCAGAGTGCCCGATACCTGCAATGCACACAAGATCATCAAACAGGTGGCACAAATGCCACAGCCTCATTTGTAAATGACACATGTTGACTCTTGATATCGAGGGCGATATTTTAAAGTAGCATTATTATCGTTATTAACGATTCGCGATTAATGGGTTGTGGCGGAATGTTGTGCAATGTACGTGGACTTTGAGTCGCTGTGGGAACATTTAGTGTGGCCCTACTCTCAGGGCAGCACGTGCTGTAGGCTATGTGCAGCACATTAGGGAATAACGGATGTTGTTTCTGACCACCCCTCGGGTGCTGCTTCTACACCCCACCCACACCAACACACCCACAGCTACACACTCACACCCACAACCACTTACCACCACTATATCACCACCGCACACACCTCCACTCCACCCCAAAACTCACCAGCCACACTCAGCCACACCCCAGTCCACCCTACACCACTCCACACCACCCCATCTCACTACACCCCAACCACACCTACGCACCCATACCTATACCCACACCCACATCCACTTATCCCACCCCGACCCTAACACACCCACCCCATCACCCCCTACACCACTCCACACCACCTCACTCCACTACACCCACACCACCCCCACCCCTACCCCAACAAACCCACCCACCCCTACCCCCACTTATCACCACTATAATGTCATCCCCCCACACACCTCCACTCCACCCCAAAACGCACCAGCCACACCCCACTCCACCCTACACCACTCCACACCACCCTATCTCACTCCACTACACCCCACACCCCACCCCGACCCCACCACACCCACCCCATCACCCCTTACACCACTCCACACCACCTCACTCCACTACACCCACACCACCCCAACTCCGACCCTAACATACACACCCCTACCCCTACTTATCCCTACTATAATATCACCACCCCCACACACCTCCACTCTACCTCAAACCCTACCAGCCACACCCATCCACACCCCACTCCATCTTACACCACTCCACACAACCTCATCTCACTCCACTACACCCTCCACCCCAACACACCCAAACCGACAACCACTTATCACCACTATCATATCATCAACCCCCACAGACCCACACCCATTCTACCCCAAACCCTATCAGCACACCCCGACCGCAACACACCCACCCACCCCTACACCCACTTATCACCACTATAATATCATCACCCACACACCTACCTCCACTCTACCCCAAACCCTACCAGCCACACCCAGCCACACCCCACCCTACCCCCTCCCCATCTGCATCCATCTCCATTCCTAAATGTGTGTGTTAACCTCGATGGCGTCATGGATAAACACCTTTTAGTGCTTAGCACAGACCCGTGGGCATCCGGGTATTTATTGAGAGTGTATCGGTTCGGTTTAAGTGTTTATGCTTTTATGTTTACCAAAGTCTATCAAAATGATTTATCTTCGCTAGTATATTATCCGAAATTGACTTATGTGTGTGTCTGTGTGAATAAGTTAATTCTTAGTATGTCGGTGGTAGAACAAAACGTGGACTACAGGTGGCGCCACGGGTGTGGCACTGGAATAACGATCACTTGTGTTATTGATATTCACATAATGCATTCTATATATAAACTATGCTTATGTATATGTATATATATACATATAGCTATATAAGAATTATATGAGTATAATAACCCGGAATATCCCTCATTCCCTCATCACTCACTCAGCTCCATGGACTGTGGGAGTCTCTCATAGTCATCTACTGCTCCAGTCTCCCCAACCCCAGCTCCGATGGTGGTGCCACCACCCCTGCACACTGTAACCACCACTCACTGTACCGCAGAATTAGTTTTCTTAGGCAAGGGGTGTTTGTTCCTCTAGACAGAGTAAATACACTCTCACCGGTGGCTAGAGGTCGTAGGTTCAAACCCCAGCCGAGTCAAGCCAGTGAGTTCCAAAAGGCATACTTCTCAGTAGCTACTCTGGTGCTTGGCCTTATTATGATAGGGGAAGGTCTGCTTTGTTCAGTATCGGAATACAGTGACTGAGTGGGATATCAGGTTATGGTGCATGGCACCGGTTCTTCCGACGGGGCAGCACTATAAAGTCGCGATGAGTGCGCACTGTCGCAAGTCTGTACCCATCTTATATGATATCATATGTTGCTAGGATGTGAAATCCCAACAAACAAACTAACAATAAATCCTTACTAGGAATTTGTACAAGGCAGACAATATAGTCACAAATTAGATTGCCACAGTAATGCTTTCATCAGTATATATGGTGGGTGGGGAAATGTTCCTGTGTGAAGTCCTTCTCCCAGTACTGATTGGAGAGCTTCACTGGACGGGGTAACTGACGAAGTAGAGCATTCACTTGTCATGCGAGAGGTCGTGAGTTTAGTTCTCAGTCGAGTCAAGGCAAAGGCTTCTAAAATTGATACTCTTCGCTACCTAGTCTGACGTTCGGAATGACTAATAAAGTGACATAGGAGGAGGAGCAGTGGGACGTGGAAGAACAATCGTCAGCGATGGAAATTGGAATGTCCATCGATTAGCCAATCCAATGGTGGTGGGAGGGTGTGTGTGTCATACTCACGAATGTTACAGAGAATCGACGGTGAGTAGTTTGAGAACCGCCCCCCCCCACACTCATGCTGATGTCCCGCGGCTACTAATGTAAAAGGTACTGTAATGCTGATAAGTACTAACCCCCCTCTCTCTCCTCTCCCCCCACCCACCCCATTTCCCTCCTCCCTCTCTCCATCTCTCCTCCCCCTTCCCCCCTTCTCCCCTCCTGCCCTCCCCCTCCTCCCCTCCTTCCCTCCTCCCCCCTCCCCCTCCTCCCCTCCTTCCATCCTCCCCTCCTCCCCTCCCCTCCTACCGCCTCTTCCCCGCCTCCCCTCCTCCCCCCTCCTCCCTTCCTTCCCTCCTCCCCTCCTCCCCTCCTCCCCTCCTACCCCCCTCTTCCCCGCCTGCCCTCCTCCCTCTTCCCCCCCTCTCCTCATCTCCTCCTCTCCTCCTCCCTCCCTTTACCCCTCTCCTCCCCCTTTTTCCCCTTCCTCCCCTTCCTCCCCATCTCCCCTCCTCTTCTCCCCTCATCCTCTTCTCCCCTCCTTCCCTCCCTCCTCCCCACCTCCCCCTCACTCTCCATCCCCTCCTCCCATCTCCCTCCTCCCACTCCTCTCCTCCTCCTCTCTCCTCTCTCCTCCTCATCCTCTCCTCCTTCCTCCTCCCCACCTCCCCTCATCCCCTTCTCCCTTCCTCCACTCCTCATCCCCTTCATCCCTTCCTCTCTTCCTCCCCACCCCGCCTCCCACCTAACCACAGTGGACACTCACCGAATGATCAATTTGGTCAGCGACACCCACAATTATACACAAACCATACATTGCATGCATTTCTCTCAAATAAATCACTAATAATACAACCTAGTTGGCGATTCTGTAATGATGGCGCTTCAATTTGCGATGTGACCAGTTCTAAAGGCAGAGTTGAAAATCAAAAATTAAAATCCAGGTGGAAAATTGATAAGGGTGATCGATTTAGTGGGGCTCGAGTATAATGGGGTGACTACCCGAGGCCTGATGGTTCTCACAGTCTGCCTCCACCCCCACACCCCACCCACACCCACACCTTCACCCCCACCTCCCACAGAGCTAATAGGTAAGGCACGCTCTGGATCTGAGGGGATGGAGTGGCGGTTGGGGGGTGATGATGGTGGCAGTGTGTGTGGGATGTGAGGGTAACCTCCAGGGCAAGGTTCACTTCCAGGATCATTAACAGGACCATTGTGGTGGCCTGGTGAAATAACGCAATCCACGATGGAAAGTGCCAAATTTGTATGTTTCCAAATTTAATTTATACTTTAGGCCTACTCATGAGTGGTTTAAAGTACAACAAACATCCTTTCTCTCAGCACTGATCCACATTGGTATCCAGGTCATAGTCCAATAAGCAGTTAGGTGGAAGAACTATTTATTTAATCGTTGGTTGGCTGTTGGAGTTTTGCGTCCTAGCAACATCGAAGGTCATATCAGGACGGCCACCGATTTGCGACAGTGCACACTCATGACGAGTTTATAGTGATGACCCACTGGGAGACCAGGCCAGCAGCACCATGACTTAATATCCCACTCAGTCACATTATCCTGACACTAAGCACACAAGTCCTTGTCCTATCATAATAATGTCGGGCACCAGGCTAGGAAAGGACAAGTATCAATTTGTGTGTAAGTCAGTGGGTGGACTCGGCTGGGAATCGAACTCCCAAGCTTCCGCACGAGACGTCTCCGCTCTATCGATTCGGTCACCAGGTTCGGTCCGTTTATTTAATGTGTCACGGGTGTGTGGTGGTGGGGTTGAGAGGGGCTAGTTAGTGTGCCAGTGAATTTTCAATAAGAGTAAATACAGTTAGTAAAATGGTGGTGGTGGTGAGGGGGGGGGGGTGGTGGAGTAGAGAGGGGTTGGTTAGTTAGTGTGCCAGTGCCTTTTAAATAAGAGTAAATACAGTAAGTCAAATGGTGGTGGTGGTGAGGGGGGGGGGGGTGGTGGAGTAGAGAGGGGTTGGTTAGTTAGTGTGCCAGTGCCTTTTAAATAAGAGTAAATACAGTAAGTCAAATGGTGGTGGTGGTGAGGGGGGGGGGGGGGTGGAGTAGAGAGGGGATGGTTAGTTAGTGTGCTAGTGCCTTTTAAATAAGAGTATATACAGTTAGTAAAATGGTGGTGGTGGTGATGGGGGGGGGGGGGTGGTGGAGTAGAGAGGGGTTGGTTAGTTAGTGTGCCAGCGCCTTTTAAATAAGAGTAAATACAGTAAGTCAAATGGTGGTGGTGGTGAGGGGGGGGGGTGGAGTAGAGAGGGGATTGGTTAGTTAGTGTGCCAGTGCATTTTTCAATAACAGTATATACAATCCCTCTCTACTCCACCCCCCCCCCCCCAGGGGGGGGGGGGGGGGAGTAGAGAGGGATTGGTTAGTTAGTGTGCCAGTGCATTTCCAATAACAGTATATACAGTTAGTCAAATGGCGGTGGTGGTGAGGGGGGTGGGTGGAGTAGAGAGGGATTGGTTAGTTAGTGTGCCAGTGCATTTTCAATAAGAATATATACAGTTAGTACAATGGTGGTGGTGGTGAGGGGGGTGGGTGGTGAAGGATAGAGGGATTGGTTAGTTAGTGTGCCAGTGCATTTTCAATAACTTAGTAACATGCTGGTAGTAAGGGGGGGGGGGGGTCAGAGTTAGAATTGTGCTGACGTCATTTAACATGGATTTACTCTGTACAAGTTCTGCTGATGCTAATGCATAACTCGTGTTAGCGTGTTGTGCGAGATCGATTTCGCAGAATGTCACAAGTTTCTAATTAGTTCACAGAGTATGGCTTCGAAGTAAAGTGTAGTGTGACTATATATAGACAATCGTAGCGAACCCTCGTCAATCTGGTCTACTTTATTCCCAGCATGCAATGTCAGATGAGCGAGATTGTCGGAAAAACGATTTTGTTAAGATTAGCGGAATAAAATGAATGGCAGAAATATGTTTGATGGGTGGTTTAGCCAGATAGCGATATTTCCGGATTAAATAAGTTTGGATTGTCATGAACTAATTCGGCACATTATATATAGGGAGGTGATGGGAAGGGATGGTAGGAAGGAAATTGTATGGAGTATGAATGGTTTATACTAATATAAAGCAATGGAGTGTGAATATGTAGACAAACTAGCACCACCACCACCGCCTCCTCCACCAACACTACCACCTCCTCCTCCACCAACACTACCACCTCCTCCATCAACACTACCGCCTCCTCCATCAACACTACAACCTACTCCACCAGCACCACCACACCACCTCCACCACCACCTCCTCCTCAACCACCAACACCAGTACCTCCACCATTTCCACCACCATCACCTCCTCGACCAACACTACCACTCCCACCACCACTCTCTCCACCACTACCACCTCCACCACCACTACCTCCACCACAACCACCAGCACTACCCCCTCCACCACCACCACTACCTCCACCACCTCCACCACTAGATGAAGAGGGAAGGTGGGGGGTGGGGGCGTAAGGGAGGGGGGTGAGGTGAACGAAAACGTCAACTATGTGTCACTATTACCACTACCAGCACCATCACTACAACCACCAGCACCACCAAGAACACTATAAATACCAATGTAACCACCACCACCTTCTTCACCACCTCAATAACCACCACCTCCTCCACCAGCACTACCACTCCCACCAGCACTATCTCTACCACTACCACCTTCACCACCAATACCTGCACCACCTCCACCAGCAGTACTACCCCTCGTACCACCATCTCCATCACTACCACCTGCACCACCAGTAAATCCACCACCACCACCACAATATCACTGAGTAGGGTATCGGGCCATGCTACCGTCGGCACGGTATGCACCTAAATGTGTGGGGAAGCACTATTAACCAACCCTCAGTGCGAACTGTCGGAAGTCCCTATCCCGGCCTGGTATGGTCGTGGATGTTGCTAGGACCCCAAACCCCAAACAAACCCGATGCGCTCAGTCTATGTGCTATCCGAGGCCTGTGTGTCGGTAACAGAGTAAGTAGTAGGTCCCGGGTCGAACTGCCGTCTGTATAGTTCACTACGCCGCCTGTAGAGGGCGCCACTTTAAGCATTTAAACACGCACACGCACCCCCTGCCGGGAATCACGTGATGCGGCGGGCGTCACGTCGAGATTATGATGGGCCTTGCTGGCTGGAACCCTGACGGGTCTGTGCCGATTACACTGCAAGGTTACGACGCGGGGAGCCTCTGTGGGCATAATCGATTAATCAACTCGGGTCACCCGAGCCACTTTTTGGCGCATGCGTACATCCTACAGTCTCGGGTTGAATAAACGAATATGCCCCGGGTGGACAAAATGGTGGCTTAATTTGAAACTTAATATTTTTTTTCCAAAACGTGTGTGAGGTGTGTGACTGTTGTTAATTGTGTGTGTGGTTGCACAGTGTGTGAGGTGTGTGACTGTTGTTAATTGTGTGTGTGGTTGCAGTTTGGGTGAACTATGTGTGTGTGATTGAGGGTAATTCTGTGCATGGTTACAGGAGGAGGGGCAGGAGCAGGAGCAGGAGGAGCTGGAGTGGGGACATGCCCACTCGTGTTAAGTCGTAGCCATTTGAGGAAGCGTTTAATGAGCTGTAAAATAGCGATTTAAATAATACACAAAAAACAGCTAAAATATCAAAATTACGTTGAATGCCCATGGTGCACGAGTCGTGTAGGTGGCGGGTGGGTACGGATACGGATACGGATACGGACTGTATGCATGGAGTTTCCGCCAAGTGGCAGAAGACCATTTCAGACATCGTGAGACCTTATACATGAAAAGGAGCCTGTTTTTGTGTGATAAGTAGCGATGTGCATGTATTAGTTATATATATAGGTTTTAAAAAAATATATATATATATATATGTATATATATATATATATATATATATATGGGTCGTTCTTAGAAGCTGTGGACCACATTTATGACATGGAAAAGGAAAGTGAAAATATTCCAATTAATAGAAAAAAACATTCCAAATAATAGCAGAAAATACTACAAGTAATAGCATAAAACATGCCAAATAATAACGGAAAATATTACAAATAATAACGAAAAACATTACAAGTAATAGCTGAAAACATTCCAAATAATAACAGAAAACATTAGAAGTAATAGCAGAAATCATTCCACGTAATAACAGAAAACATTACAAATAATAGCAGAAAACATTTCAAGTAATAGCAGAAAACATTCCAAATAATAACAGAAAACATTACACATATTAGGAGAAAACATTCCAAATAATAGCAGAAAACATTACAAATACTAACAGAAAACATTACAAATAATAGCAGAAAACATTACAAATAATAGCAGAACACATTCCTCATAATAACAGAAAACATTCCAAATAATAGGAGAAACATTCCAAATAATAGCAGAAAACATTACAAATACTAACAGAAAACATTACAAATAATAGCAGAAAACATTACAAATAATAGCAGAAAACATTACAAATACTAACAGAAAACATTACAAATAATAGCAGGATCCACATGCATATGAAGGTTTACGTGTTGTGCAGCATATATGTCCGAGTTGGACAAAAAAGATCACCTTTTGATTTTTATGTCACAACACATTGAGACACATGTTAAAATTAATTGTGTAAGATCCATCCATAACATTATTCTAGCGTACACAACACATTACAAAAAAAAGAATTGATTGGGTACAGTTAAGCGCAGAAGATTTTGTCTTAACAGACAACAAATAGAAAAAACAAGTTTGGGTAGATGCATGGTTTTGATATGCAAATGTACCCACTTTCACTATAGCACTAAGTGGGTTTGAAGACCTGCTCTAGGTGCAATATTTCCCATGTTCCTCCCCCCCCCCCCCACCCACCCTTTCCAACGACAGTACCATACACCGACCCCTACGCACCCGTACCCGCTTCACGAGTAGCTCACCCACCCACCCTCCCTCCCTCCCTCCTACCCACCCACTCACCCACACATCCACCTACCCACACACCCTCAGCTGCTCGCAGATTGTCATCAGTCTAGCCCTGGTGATGAGGTTACAGATGCGCAGCATCTCAATCACCTGGTCTCTCTGCGCAGACTCCGACTGGCTTCTAGCCGAGCAATAAGCCCGGTGAAGTGTTGGTAGAGGTGTGTGTGAGTGTGTATGTGAGTGTGTGTGCGTGTGTGTGTTTGCAGGAAAGGGGTGCCCGGTGAG
The DNA here is from genome assembly GCA_030323885.1 of Branchipolynoe longqiensis. Lineage (NCBI taxonomy): Eukaryota > Metazoa > Annelida > Polychaeta > Phyllodocida > Polynoidae > Branchipolynoe > Branchipolynoe longqiensis. The sequence goes on from CM059197.1 coordinate 36,330,363, forward strand.
TGGGGTGCACGGATGGGGGCGGGGGGGGGGGGTAAGGCGTTCTACTTTAGCGAGAATTAACCAGCTCACTTCCGGTCTCTCTAAAGCCTCCTGGACACCCTAGTGCCCAGCGGACAGAAGGTGGAAAGCACTTCCGGTCCAATTAATGTGCATACATGGGGCGTTCCCAGAAGCTGTGGACCACTTTTGTGACATGGAAATGAGAAGTGAAAACAATGAAAATAATGACATAAAGCATTTAAAATAGAAGCAGAATCTATGTTCATATGAAGGTTTATATGTGGTGCATATGTCAGCGTTGAAAATAAATGTTCTCACTTTTCTTTATTTTGATCTTGTAGAGATTGAGGAAGCTGTTAAAATTAACTGTGCAACATCCATCCATAAATATCTGTGAATATCACGAAAGTTATGTCGATTTGAACTTGAACTTAGGGGAATTTGTACCTTTTTTTTGTGTGGTACATTAGTTGTTTAAGCAGGGGAAATTTCAGTTGCAGACGACTGGTCTTCCTCATTCCACTGCTCCCTGCCCTATCCTAGTAATGCCAAGCTTCTCGCTAGGAAGCAATAAGTATCAATTTTTAAGTCATTGGTTTGACTCGACCATGTCATTGGTTTGATTCGAACCCACGATCCCACGATCTAACAGCATGGGAGACAGATGCTCTAACTCATTCGGCCAGCCCGTCTGGTATTTTGGCCCCTTTGTTCTATAGTAAAACTGCTAAAAGCTGTGACCCAAAATCTAGTAAGCAGGGGAAGAGCTTTGAGTGAACTCAGTGGCTGGGGTGAGAGGCTTTGTTGACATCACCTACTGTGCATCCTCAAATGCATCTACTCATCAACTAATCTTCATGAAAATTGGCCAATAGATAGCAAACAGGTGTACACAAATGAATATGGTAGTTTCAACGAATTAATATCCTCAAATATGAGTGATTTGCAGAGGATTTAGATAAACGGAAAAAAGAAAGAATTCAGAGCAATTTTCATCAATCTTCTATTTAACGCATTCAAAAGATTTGAGGACCCACATGAAGAACATTGGATCTACATGGTGAATACTTGTTAATAACGCCAAAGCAAAAAGTAACACATGCCACAATATAGTAGGTGCCATGTTGTCCCGGCCGATAATCAAGATTTCGGCTGGAGTGAAAATCAGGTAAACCCCGCGATGTGCAGATACCTACTCATATTACCCCCATCTTGCACTCAAGTAGACCAGACAGGGTGGCCGAATGAGTAGAGGGTCCGTCTCCTGTTTTGGTAGATCGGGAGAACCGAACCCTTGAGTTTGTGGATTCGAATCCTGGTCGAGTCAAACCAATGACTTAAAAATTGATACTTGTCGCTTCCTAGCCTGGCACTCGGCATTATTAGGATGGGGCAAGGACTGGTTGGCTCAGTGCCAGGAGAATGTGACTGAGGGGGATATCAGGTCATGGTGCTGGTGGCCTGGGGCAGCACTATAAAGTCATCGTGAGTGTGCATTGTCACGAGTCGATATCCATCCTGATATGACCTTAGATATTGCTAGGATGTAAAACAACAACAACAACAACAAAAAACCAACTGCAATCAAGTAAAACTATTGCCATCTTCAGTTGTATCGGATGCAAGGCATCGGAGGGGGGTTGTTTGTAGTACAGCGTCCCCACAATTACATCAGTACTACTTGTTTCAAAAGATATGTGAAGATATTAGTATTTTTGGTCCAATGGCGGTCTAATGGCGGTCATTTTGGTCCAATGGCGGTCATTTCGTTTGACGTCATATTTAGACCCTTTGCGGTTCTGATATTTTGGCCTATTTTTGATATGCTGATTTCTAGACACAATTTTTGTTTAAACCACCATAAAACGTTGTCTAGGAATTGGAATCTCTCCCCTAGTGGCAGGATTCTGAAGGTGATAATTTCAGCCTTGTACCTTTTAGTGGTCGCAGATCTCATACTCATAAAGGGTAGGTAGATGCGGGGAGTTGTGAAATGACAACTCCAGACAGAAAAGAAAGAAAAGAAAAAGGAGCTATCAATCCTAGCTATTTGAAATTCTAAGGGCTCAGGCTCGCCAAACTATTAGGGAGGTGAGGAAGCTGTGTTGGAGACAATATGTCTCCGGCATAACCACTAGCACCCCACTTTCTAAAGTATGGACCATGATCTGGAAAATAAAACTGAAAGCTACTGGATCATCGGTCCTGCACCTAAAACACAAGAACAATTTAACTTCCGTAACCGACATAGCCAACCTTCTTGCCACCACATTTTCCAAGAAGTGATATATGCAAAACTACCTGCTGGCCTTTGCGCAGATGAAGTTGCATCTAAAGCAATATTCAATCAATTTCAAATCTAATAACACTGAGCACTACAATAGTTTCTTCACAATAGATGAATTAAAGCACGCTTTAAATAGGTCGCGCAATACTGGAATATATCCAGATAAAATACACTACCAATTTTTAAAACACCTGCCACCACCTGCTTCTGCACCTTTTTAATAATATCTGGTGCATGGGAGACATCCCAACCTCCTGGCAAGAGGCCATCATTATTCCCATCCCCAAACTGGGGAAAGACCCAGGAACTACCGTTCGATAGTGCTTACAAGTTGCATTTGTAAAACTTTCGAACGAATGATTAACGATTGCCTAGTCTGGATCCTGGTGTTGGAGCACCATCTGACTGACTTCCAGTGTGGTTTCAGGCAGGGGAGGAGTACCCTCGACTACCTGGTCCGATTGGAGTCATTCGTTCAAAATGCCTTTATAAACAAAGAACATGCCATGTCTGTATTTATTTACCTTGAAAAGGTGTACGACATGACATGGAAGTATGGCATCCTGAAGGATTTTTTCAATGTGGTGTTTAGAGGTCGCTTGCCCATTTTCATTTCTAAATTTGTATCAAACCGAAACTTTAGAGTTTGAGTCAATGATACCCTCTCTGAATCTGTTAGCCTTTTTGGCATTAAAATTAACAATATAGTAAAATCCATAAAGAGTACTGTATCCTGTAGTCTCTATGTCGATGACTTTTTAATATGTTATAAAGGTACAACTATGAACATTATAGAATGGCAGCTCCAATTAAACATAAATAGCCTCTCCTCATGGGCAATGGAAAATGGTTTTAGATTTTCCAAATCAAAAACCGTTGGCATGGACTTTTGTCTTTTACAGACTTTCCACCATGACCCTAATTTAACAATTGGAAATGATCCCATCAAAGTCATCAAAGAGACCAAGTTTTTAGGAGTCATCTTTGACAACAAATTATCTTTTATCCCTCATATTAAGTATTTAAAGTCCAGGTGCCTTAAGGCACTGGACATTTTAAAACTTCTAGCCCACACACAGTGGGGAACAGACAGCACTGTCATGCTCCAATTATATAGAACAGTAATATGTTCAAAATTGGACTAATACTGTATTGTTTATGGTTCAGCCAGAAAATCATACATATCACAGTTCGACACTATACACCATCAAGGATTTTGGCCGGCCCTGGGGCTTTTAGAACCTCGCCCGTCCAGAGCATCTATGTCAAAGGCCGAGAGCCCTCCCTTAAGAGTAGAAGGCTCAAACTCTGTATGTGATAAAATTAAAAGGAAATATTTTAAATCCTGCATATAAGTACATTTTTATGCCACCATATGAACACCTCTATGAAGCAATACATAAAGTCCTTAGGCCTCAGCATAAAGCCTCATTTGGAGGCACTGATATTCAGATGTTCCTCCTTGGCAGCTCAGGAAACAAAACATTATCCTCCAGCTGGCCATGTTGAAGAAATCCTAAATGCACCCACATTTATATCATTGTAGTGGTCTGCACTGACCTCTCAGGCAAGGAGCCGCATATACAGGTAGGCGTGGGTAGTGTGTTGATATCAGGGAGCCTAGGTGGTGTAATGGTTAGCACACTGGCCCGGAATGCAAAGAGATGTGGGTTCGAGTCACACTCTAGGCGCAATATTTCCCATTTTCATCACCCCCATGACACTGGTTGCCGTGACCATGATCCTGTACAAGCTATGTGCTGTATAGTTGTTGAAACCTACCCTGTGTATGTAAGTGCGTTGCATTGCCTGTATGTATGTAATTGTAAGCATTAAAAGACTTACAATTCCAGGGGGACGAGTGTAGTGGTCTGCACTGACCTCTCAGGCAAGGAGCCGCATAGACAGGTAGGCGTGGGTAGTGTGTTGATATCAGGGAGCCTAGGTGGTGTAATGCTTAGCACACTGGCCCGGAATGCAAAGAGATGTGGGTTCGAGTCCCACTCTAGGCACAATATTTCCCATTTTCATCATCCCCATGACATCATGAAAGCTTTATTGATGTGCGAAGTGCTTTTAGTTCCCACCTAGCCGTTTACCCTGATGGCTCTGCAGCAGAAATTGTCCACGGACATGAATTAGGTACACATATTCCAGATCAGAGTTCCATCTTTAATGCTGAGGCGCGAGCACTCCTACTCGCATTAGAGTGCATCACAATCTTTGCCAGTCATAGATTCATCATTTTCACTAACTCTTTCTCCTGCCGACAGGCTTTAAACAATAGAAAACTGGACCACCCGATACTACTTAAAGGACTCATTACACTAAACTCTCTTTCAATAGCAAAATTTGATATTCACCTATGTTGGGTGGCCAGTCATGTGGGTATCCCAGGAAATGAGAGAGCAGATCAAGTGGCCACATTGTCATATTCCCCACAACTGATCTGAAACATACCATTCAAAAATACATCTGGAACATATGGCAGATCGAATGGGATGAACACCCAAACAACAAACTTCATAGAATTACCCCCTCCGTGAACGGACTGCCGCAAAGTCGCCTGGAAGGGTGACATGAAGAGGTTGTTTTAACAAGATGCCATATTGGCCACTCATGGCTAACACACATTTTTCTGCTTCAGGGGGACCCTCCACCTGAATGTATTGGATGTCAATCCCCACTGACATTAAAACACACTTTATTAAACTGTGTGGATTTCATGGCTCTGCGCCAACAATTTTACACTGCAAACAGCATGCATGACCTTTTTACTAAAGTAAAACAAGAAAACATTTTAGCCTTTTTGAGGGCAGCTGGTTTGTACCACCTCATATAGCTTATTAAACTAATTCCATCAATGAATGATACTTTCATCTAGAATTTTATTTAGCTTGACCAGAGACTATATGATTGTGAGTTTAAAAAATTCATGAGTGTCTATTGACACAAAATTGATTGTATGCTTTTACATGTAAAAGCGATGGTTTGAACAAAAACAAAGATTTCTCGCTGTGAATATGGCCTATGTTGCCGACACGGCGTAAAGCAACCACCAATCAATCAATCAACACACAACATTCAATGTATAACGTGTAAGGCATGACACATAGCAAATAACACATAGCACATATCACATAAAACACAACACATAACACACAACACACAACACACAACACACAGCACACAACACACAACACACACCACACAACCCGCAATACACAACAGATAACACAAAACCCATATGGCATGACACATAACAAATAACACATAGCACATAAAACACAACACACAACACATAACACATAATACATAACACATAACGTATAACGTGTGTGGCATGACACACACCAAATAACTCACAGCACATAGCACATAAAACACAACACACAGCACACAATGCACAATGCACAACGTGCAACGCACAACGCACAACATGCAACACACAACACACATCACACAACACACAGCACACAACACATAACACAAAAAACATAGCTTCTAACATAACCTATAACATAGAACCCATGAGTATTCATACTCGGTACTTGTCCTGATATAACCTTAGGTGTTGCCCTGATATAAAACCCCCAAAAACAAGCATCACACCTGGGTTTGACTCACACGTGTCATATTTCCAGTGACACTGAATACACTCTTCACTACGCACTCTTTTACGTAAACCAGACCGACGTCATAATAGCACGTGTGTGGCTTTCAGGTATCACCGTCATGATTATTCCCAGAATTCAATATCCACACTTTGATATGTTTATCAAATTAAGCTCCAATCTAGCAACAGATGCCAGTGACCAAGGCTCTGTCATATTCCATAACTATGTATAAGGGAACATCCCTGAAAAGCCATACTTCTTCAACAAGAGTTCAGGCTTATTTAAAAAGTTTCAGCTTTTAAACAGTTGATCCATTCTGGTCTGGCTGAAATTAAAAGGAATACAGTATAACCCCGTTGAAGACCAAACGTTGAAGGGGAACACCTGCTCCAGCCACTTTGCTGTTGGCAGTTCATAACGTGATGCAGATTGCGTTTAGGAGTGAGCTTTGGGCTGTTGTACTTTGGACTTTCTTGGTAAGCGTGTATTGCACATGTAATATCCAATTTATGTGGACACTTTGATTATTGTTTTGTATGTACATACACTATGACCCCGTTAAACCAAGCTTGGTTAAACCAAACGATTGGTTAATCCAAACAAATTTCTATGGTCCCTTCAAAATACTACCGTTTATCAAATAAAAAAGTCAGTGGGGTCTCAGATGACTTTATAACCACATGAAAGTTTGGTTTAACCGTACCAGAAGTGGCCTGAGGTCCGACAATTTTGTTTGCATTAACCGACTTTGGTTGAAGCAATTTTTTATATGATAAATGGTCTTTGTTTGCCGGGCCGCCGTAACAAGTTTGGATTAACTGATCGTTTGGTTTAACCGAGCTGGGTTTAACGGGGTTATACTGTATGTGGTTTTGATATCGATGATACACCGATATGACTATTGGACCAGGCCCTATTTGATATCAAATGACGCTGCAATGACATATTTCTGGGCTATTCAATATATATCACTGTACACAGTTAAATAAAGTGCCATTATAGCGCTTAATTAATAAGTGTAATATCTGCCATGGACTGACTCTTCATGAAGACAGGTGAGATGCTGTTCAAGCAATGTGCTATATACAGCGAATACCAGAAAATACCTGAACACCACCATGGCTATTATAATGTACAAGGGTATGATAGTGTCATGGGGGTGATGAACATGGGACATATTGCGCCTAGAGCGGGACTCGAACCCACATCTCTTTGCATTCCAGGACAGTGTGCTAACCATTACACCACCTAGGGTGCCTGATATCACCACACTATCCATGCTTACCTGTCTATGCGGCTCCTTGCCTGAGAGGTCAGTGCAAACAACTACACTCGTCCCCCTGGAATTGTAAGTCTGTTAATGCTTACAATTACACACATACAGGCAGTGCACTTACACATACATACACAGGGTAGGTTCAACAACTATACAGTGCATAGTTTGCACAGGATCATGGTCACCACAACCAGTGTCATAGGGGTGATGAAAATGGGAAATATTGCACCTAGAGCGGGACTCGAACCCGCATCTCTTTGCATTCCGGGCCAGTGTGCTAACCATTACACCACCTAGGCTCCCTGATATTACCGCACTACCCACACTTACCTGTCAAATCGGCTCCTTGCCTGAGAGGTCAGTGCAGACCATTACAATACTACAATACTTTGAGTATGGGGATGTAGACTAAGTGTGGGGGGGGGGGTGCGACAACAATAATACCCATGTTTGTTAATGCATGTAATGTATAAGTGCATTGCCTGTAGATTTGTTATGTAGCACCGAACTGATTGATCTCTGGTTGTATTACTCCTCTGGTTAGATACACATTGACACAATCCCTCAGGTTGAAAGACACTATTCACTGAGCAGAGAACTTTTGCATCCATTGAAGCCACACTGAGGGAATAAAGTCTTATTTAATCGATACACAAGCCTCTCATTTCCTTTACAACAGGTTGGTTGTTATGGATTTACGCCCTTGCAACATCTAAGGTCATATCAGGATGGGTACCGACTTGTGACAGTGTGCACTCATGGCAACTTTATGGTGCTGCCCCAATGGGAGACCAGACCACCAGCACCATGACCCAATATCCCACTGAGTCACATTATCCTGGCACTGATCCAACCAGCCCCTGACCTATCCTAATAATGCCGAGCGCCTGGCTAGGAAGCGGCAAGTATAAATTTGTAGGTCATTGGTTTGACTCGACCAGGGTCTAAACCCGTGGGTTGAAATCTTCAATCTATCACCTTTACTACATGAACAAGCGGCAATCCCATGTCGGTTGAACAACACGACCGAGAGCAACCAGCTAGACACCCCGAGTCCCAGCCTGGGTCACTCACAACATAGTTACAAAAGGAACACTAGAAGGCTCTAGCTGGTTCTCAATTATTTCCTCTGCAGATTAAATAACCTCAGCTGTCTGTGAAGCACCCCCGGACCCAGCCATCTCCAACCATTCCATCTCAGTCTCCCCCCCACCACCCCCCAATCCCCCACCAACCTCCTCCACACTGCAGCGATAAGATGCATGGTCATGTGGCACTCTCATAACCATTAATAGATAGCAAGGCCCGATAGGCGAGATGACTTCATTGTTAGATTGGACGCGACATTGGCCGAGTGATTTTGAGATAAGGGCATGCAGGGGCAGATTGCAGATACCCCTGGGAGATGCAATGCATGACGGTATTGCTTTCCTTATCGCTGATTGGCTGAAGGGAAAGTTAGCTGAACAATGCAGCTATATAGGGAATTAATGCAGACTTGCTATTATCCTTTTCCTCCCATTTTTTGTTGTTGTTGTTGTTGTTTGAAGTTGGATTGGTGCTGGATGGCGGTAGGTCGGTTACCAATTTCGGGCAAGTGATCTCTATTCGGATATGATTTCCATGTAATAGTAGCTATATTGTGATGTTGCGTCTCTGAAGATAGACGGTAATGGCGAGGGAGTGGGTATGTGACATTCCTACCCCACACCATCACCCACCATCACCGTAGAAATTTGCATTGAAATGTGGCTGGACAGGGTGGACGAATGTGTCAGAGCACCGGCTGGGTTCACGTGTCGAAGGTCGCATGTTTGAACTCTGGCCGAGTCAATCGAACGACTTAACAAATTTATACTTGTCGGTACCTAGCCTGGCGCTCGGCATTATTAGGATAGGGAAAAGATTGGCTTAGGACAATGTGACTGAGTGGGATATTGGGTCATGGTGCTTGTGGCCTGGTCTCCCAGTGGGGTATGATAATGTTGCCATGAGTGAGCACAGTCACAAGTCCGTACCCAACCTGATCTGACCTAGGACGTAAACCCTCACAAACATACCTAAAGTACTGTAACCTCTCTGGCAAGGAGCTGCGTAGACAGGGTAGGTGTGGATAGGGTGATTGCATCAGGGAAGCTAGATGGTGTAATGGTTAACACACTAGCCCCAGAATGGCAAGAAGTGTGGGTTTGGATCCAGCTCTTGGAGCAATATTTTTCCGATTTCCACCATCCCACACAACACTGGTGCCATGGCCAGGATACAAAACCCAGGTTGTCTCGGATGGTGGCATAGATCTGCAGAAACAGTCTGTGGGGAAGCGATTAGCACTAATGATAAGTTAGTAGACGGATAGCTAGCATTCTGCGCCGCCTCTTTGCTTACAACCTCAGCATTTATAGTGAAGTATCTAGCACTGCATTCTCATAACCCACACTGTAGCACTCGAGTTCCACAGTTAGAAGTTAGTTGAAATCAGAGATGAAAGATCTCCGCGATTTCGCGGATTTCCGGGAGTTTTCCTGTAGATATAAGTGTATACTATACGTTGTTCCAACGCCGCAGCAATATGTGGTGCAGACGCCGCAGCTCTATCAGCGCATACTACTAATACATGCTTATAACGCCATAGCACTATCAGTGTATACTACTGATACGTCCTTCAAACGGCGCAGCACTATCAGCGTATACTACTAATACGTGCTTCAAACCTATATGTAATAAACCCGACCTCTGGACATATTCCGCGATTCCCTGACAATGCTATGGGAGAATATCAGCATTTCCACTGTGGTTCCCAGAGACCACTTTCATCCCTAGTTGATAAGTGGTGCTGATAGTGATAGTAATTACATAATTTCTCCACTCTACCATGTGTTGGTGGTGCTGTCCTTAGACACTAGATGGCACCACCCTTGCGGAAAGCCGCCTATGGATTTTATGGATGTGTATTGCTTATATTATAATATGTATCTTGCTTATCTGTTCCACTTTGTCCACAGTATGCCCGCTCTATGTATTACTAAATTGCCCGCCAAATCTAACCTTTGCCGATCGGTGGTTCCTGGTCTTTATAGTATGTATCACAGCTCTTTTTTGTTGTTGATGCTGTGTTTATACTGTCCGTAGCATGTAATCTCGAGTGCTCGGGCTTGTTTTAAATTCTGGCCAGCTGTAGTAGTGGTTTAATCTTATCACACAGTAGGAGGTGATAAGATATTTTTGTTTCTTACACAGTAGCAGGTACATGGTGATTATTTAGTATCAGGTGTTCTGATAGGTATATTGTTTATTTTTTCTGATCGCCCTTGTAGTGGGTGCAAATAGTATATGAAGTATATTAGTTTTTTTGTTGTTGTTTTACTACTACTCATTAAACTAGCCTACTCTACATTTATAGGTTTGTACATAGTTTGTGGCTGTTTGTTATCTACAGAGGGTGGACCAGATTACCCCCTTTCAGTAGCCGAGTTTGTGGGCCGTGACCTCTCAATGCAATTGTTGTACAATCCTACATTGATGACTCAAAATGCGTCACATCACCTTCTGTCGGATTAGTTCTTGAGGTTTAGGCTTCTGAGCTTGCATTGTTTGAAACAAAAACACTGAACAAAGATAACCTTATAGTTCTTACATATATATATTTGCTTGGTATGTAACAACAATACAAGTTGTTATTGATTTATTTTACTTCTATCGCAAGTGGTGCTGAGCGTTTTATCTACCCCTGTCTCCAAACCCCGACCCTCCATCCTCCAATCCCACAACCCACAAACCCACAACCCCCCAATCCCACAAATCCCAACTCAACCCACAACCCACAACCCTCCAGCCCCCAATTCCCATCCCCCAACCCCAACACCCAAACTCACAACCCCCAAACCCCATAAACCCCAATTCCACAACCCCCAAACCCCAAATCCCACCATCCCACAAACCCCAACTCACAACCCACAACCCACAACCCACAACCCCCACAATCTCCAACTTCCTAAACACCAGCCTCCCAATTCCCAAACCCCCAAACTCACAAAAGCTAAAACCCATAAACCCCCAACCCCAATCCCACAACCCCCAAACCCCTAATCCCACAATCCCACAAACCCTGACTCACAACCCACAACGCACAACCCACAACCCAGGACTCCCCGGTAGGTGCACCTGTCGTTCATTTCCGGTCGGGGCCCCCATTCCGAATACCTACGAATGCCTCTGACAATTATAGCTTCCCGTCCTTGTATCGAAAATGTAATTTCCTCCAGATGAAATCCGCCTGTCCGAATGATGCCCGCCGTACACTACCCGATCAGACCAGACGGGATGGCCGAATCAGTTGAGCGTCCGTCTCCTGTTTTGATAGAGCGTGGGTTCGAACCCTGGTCGAGTCAAACCAATGACTTAAAAATGTCGCGTCATAGCCAGGCGCTCGACATTATTAGGATAGCGCAAGGACTGGTTGGCTCAGTGCCAGGATAATGTGACTGAGTGGGGATATCAGATCATGGTGCTGGCGGCCTGATCTCACTGTGGGGCAGCACTATAAAGTCACCATGAGTGCGTACTGTCACAAGTCGATACCCATCCTGATATGACCTTAGATGTTGGCAGGACGTAAAACTCCAACAACCAACCAACACTACCCGATCGTCTTGTCTGGGAGGGAGGCGAGAAAAGACGACCAGTTGGCAAAATTCAACACGCAAACTATTGAAAGATTACCCGGATGTAGCCAATAAGATAGAAATAACATCTGCATTCTAGTAGCCTGCACTAATCTCTCAGGTAAGGTGCCACACACACAGGTAGATGTGGATAGGGTGATTGTATGAGGGAGCTTAGGTGGTGTAATGGTTAGCGCGCTAGCCCTGAAATGGCAAGAAGTGTGGGTTCGAATCCTGCTCTAGGCACAATATTTCTCACCTTCATCACCCTCTCGTGACGGTCTCTAAAACACCAGGAGTAGGCACAGTAAGGTTGGAGAAGCAGGCTGGGGTATTGTTGTCTCCCCTTAATGTGGGAGGTACTGGGTTGAATTTCTGCCCGAGTCAAACCAATCAAACATATGCCAATGTAAAGTGTTGACGTCTCGTTACGCAATGCTTTATTACCCTTCACACCAGTCTATGCTGGTCACATGTGACACTGGTCCCGACGGGCTGGTTCCCGACCCGCCGTGCCTCGGTACATACATAACAGCTAACGCTGAGCAAATCAGGCCTTGTTCTATTCTATTAGGGTCGAGTAGCAGGAGAGGTACCAATAAGTGTACATTTGGCAGATCTCTTCTATTTGTCTATGCCATTTTGAAAGTCATTTGGGGGTGATTCGGTCGGGATTCGAACCTACGACCTGTACTGCACGGGAAGCGCAGCCAGTTCTCTTGGCAATTCGCCCGTCTCATCCGTGGCTGCTTATTGCAAACTAATATCGCTCTGTGCATAGGGTAGGGCAATGGTTTAATATCAGGTTAATGTGACTCAGTGGGCTATCGTGGCATAGTGCTCGCAACATTCTGGCCGAATTGGGAAGCACTATAAATCTGCCGTGAGACCACATTGTAGCTGTTATACATCCGTATATATATATATATATAATATATATATATATATATATATATATATATATATATATATAAACAGTTGGCCCCAGATAAACAGAACAATGATAAGACTGAAGTTAAAATATGACCATCCTGACGGGTCTATAGGCGATAACGGCCAGACACAGCTGGCATACAGTGCCTAGAGCCCCTCACAGGTGGCGCCAGTGTGGCCAATACTGTACTACACAGGGTCAGTTACATAGGGAACTGAAGATAGATAGTGTCCTTGTTTATATTTTCATAATAAATTATAGAGCACATATATATATATATATATATATATATATATACATATATATACATAGATACATATACATATACACATGCATCCATGCATGTCCCGGATTTAAGTAATACGATAGAGCATCGGTATTGTAGTAGTCTGCAGTGACCTCTCGGGCAAGGGTCCACATAGATAGGTAGGTAGGGATAGGGTGATTGCATCAGGGAGCCTAGGTAGTGTCATGGCTAGCACGCTAGCCCCGGAATGGCAAGAAGTGTGATTTTGTCTATGCGCAATATTTCCCATTTTCGTCATTTCTATATTTAGTTTTTTTTGTGTTGTACTGTTCAGCTTTAGTGTTTTATAACACATATATGTGATGTATAAGCATTATGCAAGTGTAAAGGATTGGAAGTGAACTTTTGTTATTATTGTCCATTATTGTCACTATACATCCTACTCTGTTCATTGGCTTCCCCCATCCCCAATCATGTAACCGGTGGCACAAATCGTCCCCAACAGATGCGCCACACTATCACTCGCGCCTGAAGATTTTTTCAACATTTGTTATATTGTTGTTGCGGTGTTCTGCACCGGCTGTGTGTTGCATCCTGAAACTGACTGCGTGGCTTTGCGATATCTTTGCAGGGAATATCGGAGAGAGAGGCTGCCTGAAGAACTACCACTGTCAGGGCGGGGCCCTGTGTATCGACGGCTTCTGTCAGTGTCCAACCGGCTACGAGCCCGGGGCCGGCAACTCGAAATGTGTCCGACAGGGAGGTCTGTATATTGCGCACCACTCAATAAACCCAGACACTGCTAAAAAAAAACTTTGACAAAACACCACCTTTCTCGATGGTGATGTTCAATACAATGCAATGCAATTCAATACAATGTCCCATTTCCCATTGAAAGGTCCGGTCCTGGGCCTTTGAGGTCTTAGTAGAAAATAACAGGAACTCAACACATGTGTTCGGTGTGGAGGTGTAGTAATGGTTTAATACCACACATCACAGGCCTTATATTCCCCATAGTTCGCTCCAGGTAGCAACAAGCCTCCGCTAATCCTGTGAAACAGCCTTCATGGTCCCCACACTATTTTAGGCATGCTAATTAAACCCAGAGGATCCTGATAAAACTAACACCGGACGTGATGGCCGAAGCTGTTAGAGCGCAGTGCGGAAGATCGGGAGTTCGATTCCTAGTCGAGTCAAACCAATGACTTATAAATTTGATACTTGTCACTACCTAGCCGGGCGCTCGGCATTAATAGGATAGGGCAAGGACTGATTAGCACTGGGGGATATCAGGTCATGGTTCCAGCGCTCTGGTCTCCCAATGTTGCAGCATTATAAAGTCACCATGAGTGTGCCCTGTCACAAATCGGTGCCCACCCTGATATGACATTAGATGTTGCTAGGACTTAAAACAACAAACTATTCACAATTATTATGATCAAATATGACCAATAGTATCTATAGTTTGAGACAACCTGTTCTCTTGAAGTTATTTAGCACCGAACCATGTCTTATTCACAATCCTTATGATCAATTATGACTAATTATAATTTGTATAGTTTGTGACAACCTATTCTCTAGAAGTTATTTTGTTTCCAACCATATCTTATCCACAATCATTATGATCAAATATGATTCATCATAATTTGTACAGTATGTGACAACCTATTCTTTAGAAGTTATTTTGCACTGAACCATATCTTATTCACAATCATTATGATCAAATATTACTAATCATAATTTGTATAGTTTGTGACAACCTATTCTCTAGAGGTTGTTTTGCGCCCAACCATGTCTTATTCACACTCATGTTGATCAAATATGATTCATCATAATTTGTATAGTCTAAGACAACCTATTCTATAGATTGTTTGCACCCAACTATGTCTTATATATAGCTTGAAACCACCCTATTGTCTAGAAGTTATTTTGCACCCAATCATGTCTTATGCATAGCTTGAAACCACCCTATTGTCTAGAAGTTACTTTGCACACAATCATGTCTTATGCATAGTTTGAAACCTACCTATTCTCTAGAAGTTAGTTTGCACTCAACCTCGGTCTGAAGGTCTCAGTGATCAGACTATGGCTGTTAGTGTCATTCAGACCTAAACTCCAGTCCTCAGTAATGTAGTTATGGCATATTACAGATTTGGAAAGCAGTGCAAACCCTAATCTCACTTGAAGTAAATTTGGAAGGTTTTGAAGTTTTCTGATTGTGCCTTATAACCCTATTTAGTCCAGCCTTTACTTCCATGTGTGACGTCACAGAACCAGTAATAATAGCCATGGGGTACGCATAATCTAATGGCACTGCATAGACCAATCCAGGCCAACTGGGTTCGAGACTAAATTGACCATTCTAAAATATGTTCGTTTCGGCAAGAGACATTGAATAATCATGTAATGAATACAAGGTACTATCACGTGACCAGATCTTCAATGGAACAGTGGGAGGTGAGTATTGCATAACACATGATAGTCCAATATCGGGGAAGGCTCCAAGTGGGACAGTTTTGCAATACTGACTTCCGGTTTGGTTTGCCAACCATCGGCCTACATTTACACGTAGTTCCTCACTGTTTATATTAGGCAATGGTAGTGGCTTAAATGTAGCCGCTACCGGAGCTCAAAGTTCCGGCGGTGAAATTATCCTAAATGATATTTCTGGCCAATCGGGTAGACCGAAGCAATGGACTCGCCCATCCACTGGAGGAAGAGTTCAAGTGGGATCTGGGGGGGGGGTGGAGCGGGTGAGGAGAAGGTCCAGTTAATCCGGATGACTCATCCGCAATTAGAAATTGCACACAATGCGACAGTTTGACAATGAACTACACATCGCAGCCTATACCACCTCACCATCACCATCATCATCATCAATCTCTTAATCACGGTGATAGTTGAGGCACCAACCATGACTTTGCAACCAGTTTTCTCCATTTTACCCTGTTTACGACTGTCGTCTGGGACTTGGCAAACTCCAGGCCTGTTCATTCCCTGATACAGACCTGTGCCCCTTCGGGTTTTTTCCGCATTTGTTCCGGATTTCAAGGGTAAAATAGGGAAATACGCTTTCTCAGCCTTTGTTATGGAAATTTGCATATCACGTACATTTTGTTGTTGTTGGTACATTAGTTGTTTAAGCAGGGGAAATTTCAGTCGCAGACGACTGGTCTTCCTCATTCCAATGCTCCTTGCCCAATCCTAGTAATGCCGAGCATCTGGCTAGGAAGCGACAAGTATCAATTTTTAAGTCATTAGTTTGACTCGACCAGGATTCGAACCCATGATCTTCCAACACGGGAGACGGATGCTCTAACTCATTTGGCAATCCCGCCTCTCCGAATCACATTTGTGATTGTCCTTTGTGATATTATTTTTTAATTGTGTTTGCGAGTTTGTTATTCTACTTTTATATTTATAATTTCTCTAAAGCCTCATAGTGACGACATACTTTGCCCATATAATTATGTGATGTACATATAGTGTTTTTTGCGGGGTGCTATCCTCTTTGTATTTATTTATATATTAAACTATATACACATGTTGATCAATGTTGTTGTTGTTTTTAAACATTCACCCATAAAATGTGTTTTTTTGTTGTTGGTACATTAGTTGTTTAAGCAGGGGAAATTTCAGTCGCAGACAACTGGTCTTCCTCATTCCACTGCTCCTTATCCTATCCTAATAATGTGGAGTGCCTGGCTAGGAAGCGACAAGTATCAATTTTTAAGTCATTGGTTTGACTCGACCAGGATTCGTACCCATCATCCCATGATCTACCAACACGTGAGATGGATACTCTAACTCATTCGGCCATCCGTATGTGGGTGTATTTGTTCTCACACTGATAGTTACTGATCGCGTCTGTACAAATACTGAAAGGATTATTGAAGAAAATACTGAAAGTTACTGTAAAATACTGACAATGACTTTCAGAATACTGATGGTGTTTTTCCCGGGTGCACAGGTGTGCTGATGTTGTCTTCCCACCTTTGTCCGCCTTGTCTTCTTGCCTCCCTTTCAGACTACTTGCACCTACCAGCAGAAATAGTTGTAAAGAAGCAGGTGTGAGAGCTGCATGGCTGAGAGAAACAGAAACATCAATGGATGCACCCGACCTCTGCCTGTGATTTCTAGCTTAGAGGTCACAGCATAGGTAAAAGGGACAGCCACAAATACAATAACTACAATTTGTGTTTGGTAATGACAAATAATAATGTTCATCTCTAAAACTCCCACGTGCCTGGATCGATCGAGTATTTAATCCGCGACACACCGTGTCAAGCTATGTATAGTCACACCTGTCAGAATGCTGATAATGTTTTTCCCGGGTGCACCAGTCTGCTGATGTTGTCTTCTGTGACACGTCCACGGCTCGAATCTGTGGTTGTGTAGGCAGGCTATAGTGAAATCAATACAGGCAAAGAGAAAGGAAGAGTACAAAGAGTGAAAGAAGAGAGAGAGTCAAGCCCTCTGGTTTATTATTTATATGGTACATGGATCCAGTATAGTGTATCACCCCACCCCATTCTCCCAATGAGAAACAAGCATTTCTAGCTCCACCAATGAGAAACAAGCATTACCGGTCCCCATGGTTACAGTGATCTGCCCACCACCACCAAGCTGTGTGGCTCCCCTGGCACCACCTGCCTTGAACATGCATGTGGTGATCCTGACTAGGGGTAGTGGGTAGGGCTCTGAGTGCCCCTTAGACACTATTTTACTAGCACCACAATGTCTATTTACCAATCAATCAAGTACCACCAGCAACTACATAAACACATCTATGCACCTGGCCATGTATACCTGTTTCACAAATAGAACATTTGCATTCACCCACCACTGCATCATTATCGGAATAATTTACAAAGCAATGTACAGTCGCACCTGTCTTTAATGGATAATTATACATACAGCGTAGTGTTCATTTATCACAGGGACAATCAACTGAAACCAAAAAGACTGTATATTTGTACAATAAGGAATTGTCTACACATAGCATGAGTTTGTCGAACATAGCAGTCGCTAAAGATTGGTATCATTGTATTGTGATAGGAGGCCATGTCGTAGAAGTATGGTCGGTTCACCCCTTGTCTGTTGCTGACACAGCATAACGAGAAGACAAGGAGAGAAACAAATCCTTCACAGTTTAATCCTTACTTCGACCACGGCGGTGTCAGAGAACCAAGTGACCCACCCCACGACCAGCCAGGTCGCAAATAACCTCTCATGGAGGTAGGGGTGGGAGGTGGGGGGGCATTACCCGGTCACAGTAGGAGTGGCCGAATGAGTTAGAGCGTCCGTCTCCCGTGCTGGTAGATCGTGACATTGTGGGTTCGAATGCTGGTTGAGTCAAACCAATGACTTAAAAATTTATATGCGTCGCTTCCTAGACAGGCGCTTGGCATTATTAGGACAGGGCAAGGACTGGTGTGCTCAGTGTCAGGATAATGTGACTGAGTGGGATACCAGGTTATGGTGCCGGCGGCCTGGTTTCCCAGTGGGACAGCACTATAAAGCCGCCATGAGTGCGCACTGTCACAAGTCGGTAAGCGTCCTGATATGACCTTAGATGTTGCTAGGACGTAAAACAACAACAAACAAACAGACAAACAAAACAGTATGGGAACGGTCCACCCAGAACGGATGGCCTATAGTTAGCCTGCTGCCACCTGTTGCAATACCATGCCTGGACAACAAGGGTCAGCGTATTCTCTGCCATCACCGCAAAGTGGTGAGACGCATGTACAGACTGCTACAATGTATATATATATACATATATATTCTCTGTAGTGGAGTGGTTAGAGTGTCTGGCTTTTTTTCTAGGTCAGACTCCTAATCTGAAGGTTGGTGGTTTGATTCCCCATGCCCCCATCTCTGCCAATTTGGATTTCCACCGTTGTGTATAACTTAGAGTGTCATCAAAGGCCAGTTGCTCTCACACCATGTCTATGTGGTGTGGGATGTTAAAAATCCCTTGGGTCAGTAAAAGTGTAGGCTCGGGCTTTCTATCGACAAACTGTCTAATGGTGGAAACAAGTCTATTCAGACTTATCCATGATAGGCAGTATAAATATTCAAGAATATATATATAATTATATATATATAAACAGTTGTCATGCATAACAGAGAAAACAAGGAGATGAGGTTGGTTGAAGAGCAGTTTATATCATCTGGCAGGAGATATACTTTATAGCCCACCAAATAAAAGCTGTAAATCCGTCCAACAGTGACGACACACACTGGAGTTGACAAAGCAAAGGTGGTGCGAGCAGCAAAATTAGGAACCATCACCAGCGTAACATGCGTCTAGATCTGTGAAGAATTAAATTTAAGGCGGCCTGTCCTTTTGTAGAATATAATGATTGGATCTGTGGCTGTGTACGTAGGCTATGAGGAAAACAATACAGACAAAGAGGAAGGAAGAGATTAAAGTATAAGAGAGAGATAGTCGAACCCTCTGGTTTATTGCTATATAGTTACATGGGTTCTTGGTAGAGTATCATACCACCTCCTTCCACCAATGGGAATCGAGCATTCCTGGTCTCACCAATAGGAATCCAGCATTCTTCGTCTCTATGGGTACCAGTGGTCTGCCCACTACCAGTAGCTAGCTGTATGGCCCCTTGGCCACCAGCAACCTTGACCTTTTGAGTGTGGTGACCCCTACCCCAGCAGAAGGGCTAGGCCCTGAGTGCAATCACACCCAGACCTGCCATCACCACTATGTCTATCTAAATCCCACTCAGGCACCACCAACCCATATATATATATATATATATATATATATGCACCTGGCTAAGTACAGCGATCAGTAATAGAACAATTGCATTCCCCCCTTGCCGGATATCGAAATATTTTACACTTTGTCTATACTCCCATGATTCATTATAGAACATATATATATGTTTATTTATTCATTCATTTATTTATTTCAAGGACCTCAATTGCTATAATTGTCACCATTACTCTGACATATGATGTCCTCATAATCTATTGCTACATTTTTGTTTTATTGAAGATTTATACTGGCTATCATGAATAAGTCTTAATCTCAGATTTAGACAGTTGGTTGATAGAAAGCCAGAGCCTACACTTTTACTAACTCAAGTGATTTTTAACCTCCCACACCACATAGACATGGTATGAAAGCGACTGGCCTTTGAGAATGCTGTATGTTATACACAGCAATGGAAAGCCAAATTGGCATGGTGATGACATGGGGTATCGAACCACCAAGCTTCAGATTAGGACTCTGACCTAGAAAAAAGTCAAATACTCTAACCACTCCACCTACATATTACAGCACTGACATATTACAGAGCCTTCAGCGCTCGCAGTGCATTATGCGTACTGTACGAAAACAGACCACACTTAGCTGCTAGCGTTTGCAGACAGCACAATGCACCTGCATTCACCGAGCCTATACAAAGGTCGTCAAGGTCATCTAGTTCGTCCAGATCGATGATACCCAATCTGAACTACGTAGTCATATAACTAGGATTGTGTTACCATGGTGACTGCAGGGATGCAGTTTGTTGTACTCAAACTGCACAGTTTCCAGCGTTCTCTCTCCCTTTTGTCTTCCTTCCTCGCTCGCTCTCTCTCTATCTCGCTCTCTCTCGCCTTCAGCAACCTTTAGGCCTACTGGGCGGATCTAAGGACCTCAGATCAATGTTACTATGGTTACCCAATTTAAGCAAATTCGAGTATTCTTTTCTTTCTGCAATGGGTGGAGCCCAATCTCTCTCTCACTACCCCCTTCTCCCCCCCCCCCCCCATTCTCCTTCCTTCCTTTCTCTCACCTTCTTCTTCTTCTTACTTCTCTCTCTCTCTGCTTCTCCTTAAGCATTGTCTACCAGGTGGATCTAACGGCGGCCAATCAATGTTACCATGGTAACACAATTTAAGGCAAATGTGTTTTTCCCACCCTCTAACAGTAGGAATGGCCTTAATTATGATAGCGGAATCTTCCATTTCTGAGTTGTTGCTGAAATATTATAAATTGACTCCAACTACTTTGATGTTCTTGGGAATAATATTTGATTTGACGCGTTTTTATGTACTTTGTTCAGTCTAGTTGCGGTTAGGAATAGCTAAGGATGTCAGTTATTATCAGATGTTAGGAGATCACTGCGAGTGATATCAAATTCTAGAATAAATGTTAGCTTTGAGGAATTGGTAACGCGCATTTTAGTTTTCATGTTAACCCTGTTACTCGACATCCCACACTCGGCACCAAATGATCTAACACCTCACACCCCACATCCAGCACTTCATACCCCACACACAACACTCCACACTCAACACCCACACACAACACCCCACACACACCACTCCACACCTCACACCTCACACCCACCACCTCACACCCTACACCCCACACACAACACTCCACACCCAACACCCACACACAACACCCCACACACACCACTCCACACCAAACACCTCTCACCCAACACCTCACACCCAACACCCCACACACAACACTCCACACTCAACACCCACACCCAACACCTCACACCCCACAGCCAACACCCACTCACAACACCCCACACACAACCACCATACACAATACCTCACACATAATACCTCACACCCAACACCTCACACCCAACACCTCACACCCAACAACTCACACCTCACACCAACACCAACCTCCACACTCCCACATCCCTACATCCAACATGCGAAACACCTAACACCCTATGTCTAGCATTCCACACCCTCACCTCATACCCAACACACTACACACAATACCTCACACCTGACACACCATACCCTGCCTAACACACCTCAAACCTCACACATAATACCCCACACCCCACAGCCCACACTCCACACCCAACACCCAACAGCCCACACCCTACACCCCACACCTCACACCTCACGCCTCACATCGCACCCCCAACACTGCACACCCCACACCTCACAATCCCCACCCCACATACCCCACCCCACACCCACCACTGCGCACCTCACACCCCAAACCCCACGCCTCACACACCTCAAATATCACACATAATACCCCACAGCCCACACTCCACACACCACACACCACACCCACCACCCACACCCACACCTCACACCTCACACCCCACACCCCACACTCAACACTGCACACCCCACACTTCACAATCCACACCCCACACCCAACACTGCACACCTCACACCTCACACACAACACTGCACACCCCACACCTCACAGCCAACACTGCCCACCCCGCACCTCACAATCCCCAGCCCACATACCACACCCAGCACTGCACACATCGGACCCCAGATCCCACACCTCACACGCCACACCTCACACGCCACCCCCAACACTGCACACCCCACACCTCACAATCCCCACCCCACATATTCACACCCCACACCCAACACCCAACACCTAATCCTGCACACCACACATCCCACATCCCACACCTCACACCCCACACCCCACACACCCACACCACACACCCACACCCAACACCAACACCCATACCCATATCCAACCCTCCAAACCTCACACCCCACACCTCACACCCACACCTCACACGTCACACCCCACACATCACACCCCACACCTCACTCCTCACACACCACACTAGACCCCCACACCCCCCACCCCACACCCCACACCAACCACCCACACCCAATAGTCCACACCTCACACCCCACATCCCGCACCCCGCACCCCCCACCCGCACCCCACATTCCCCACATCCCATATCCCAGCCCATATCCTACACCCTTCTTCAAAACTCCCCCCCCTATATACTTAACCTGTTTAACAACATATGCTCAAGTTACCCTATGCCTCTCTGATATATTGATCTTATCATCAAGCTCTATGGACAGATAATAAGCATTTCACTTTAAAGCAGAGGTCGTGTCAGTCACCATAGTTAAAGCTGCATATTCCGATGAAATATCAAATATCAAATTTTCAAAACCAAACCAATTATCTAGCAATTGATTCTACAAATCTAACTTAGAGACTGATGCACTAATTAAGCATTTGTTTCTGCATAGAAGGCAATACTGAGTCAATTTAGCAGAACCTGTTACTGCAGAAGTCTATGGTGTCAGAGTTTTCGCAAGCTTGCCAAAACTAATTTTCCACGTTTGTACTCAAAATATCTCAAAAGTTTGCATTTAAAATAAAAGTAACTTTGAACTATTGTAAAGTAGATACTTGTGATCGATCTAATATATTTATCTCCGAAAAAATACAGAAATTCAAAAACCATTGGGCTATGCAACTTTAAGTATTTGTTCTTTCTTCGCCGTCTAGTTGAAAATGTCCACAAATAGAATGAAAAATCCCGCAAATAATTGAATATGTGTACACAATGTCACTTATTGATGTAGTCATATGAAACTACTATTGCTATAGTGATATGGAACTTGTAGATAACTATCAGAAATCCATTGTGATATGTGCTGCAAATTGTTAGCGCACCTTACACCCCCATCACACCAAAGCGTATTCTCAAAACATCCGACCCCATTCTAAAACAGGGTGTGGTCGGTTTAGAATGTGGCTGCAAGAAAAGCTTGGGCATGCTCACCGTTCTGGAGCACCATTCAATTCTAGCCCATCCATTCCATTGGTAAATGACTGTAAAAAGTTGCTACTATGTCCATTCCCTTGGAACAGAGTTTGAGCCCGTTCAGCAACATTTTCAAAAACGTAGTGAGAACTAGTTTGGTGTGATGGGGGTATTAATTACCCTATGTACTATTTTGGAGTAAATAATCCTGAATAGATAAATGGCTGGAAGACCAGTACTTTGGCACTGACAAAAGAACTTATTCAGCAGAAAAAAGATAGTTATCCTTCAGCTTATGTGTCCTTTTATTTAAACACACCCTAGGCCTAAACAAATTAATGTTGTGTTTCCAATTACAGGAAAATAAAAAAGTAGGGAAGGTAGGGATTTAAAATTTGGTGTCAGTGTAACAATGAATCCCTTGATCATGATGTTAATTTGACGTATTCCAATGGTACTTTGTTGGTTAAGCCTTCATGTGGTTTTTTTTATTCAACTTTAAACAAAATTCCAGTTCAATTACATCTTTTTTTCAGCAGCGAGGCACTGGTCTTCCGGCAATAACATCTGTTTTGGGTATGAACTATTCATGGATGAGATGATAAGATGGTATGAACAATACAGACAATAGATGGGAAGGCCAAATGAGTTAGAGTGTCCGTCTCCCATGTTGGTAGATCGGGGGACCATGGGTTTGAATCCTGGTCGAGTCAAACCAATGACTTAAAAATTGATACTTGTTGCCTCCTAGCGAGATGCTCGGCATTATTAGGATAGGGCAAGGAGCAGTGGAATGAGGAAATTTCCCCTGCTTAATCAACTAATGTACTAAAAAATACTGCAAAAACCCCAACACTGCATGTTGTGTCGCTATTGGTGACGGTGCTGACTTGTTTTTGCAGCCACGTTTGATCTCGTGCTGACCACGTGTGACGAGATTAACGAAAACAAGTACTGCGCAAAGGATTACGTGTGTCATCGATGCGCTGGACGACATAACTACACCTGTGTTAAATGTGAGTAGAGTTTGATATATAGGTCAGCTCTTTCAGTGTGACCCAGATTGGGTAGCAAGCTGATGCATCAGTCTCTCATAGTTATAGGTAAAGTAAAAGGATGTTCCATAGCATCACCAAACCCTAAGTGGTTGACCACCAAACCCTCAGCCTCAGTTCTCACCATTTATTTGTTGCTGTTCCTCTGTTATTTCCAGTCAACCATCTACAATGACAGTGACAGTTCAAATACAAACGTAATGTACTATTTAAAACCAAATGTAATGAGGTCAGTCTCACCGCTTCACTGGTCACAGCTTGTCCAATGTGTTACTAACAACCCCACCCCGACAGCTAGACTCAAATCGCTGTCAAGTGACTACGAACACTAAAACAACAAACTGCAAATAACCAACTCACATAAGTAACCACAATAGGGTAACACTAGAATATTCCTATCAAACTGACATTCAAATACTCCTTATCTAACTCACATAAGTAACCACAATAGGGTAACACTAGAATATACCTATCGAACTGACATTCAAATACTCCTTATCTAACTCACATAAATAACCATGACAGGGTAACGCTAGAATATACCTATCAAACTGACATTCAAATAGTCCTTATCTAACTCACATAAGTAACCACGATAGGGTAACTCTAGAATATTCCTATCAAACTGACATTCAAATACTCCTTATCTAACTCACATAAGTAACCACGATAGGGTAACTCTAGAATATTCCTATCAAACTGACATTCAAATACTCCTTATCTAACTCACATAAGTAACCACGATAGGGTAACCCTAGAATATTCCTATCAAACTGATATTCAAATACTCCTTATCTAACTCACATAGGTAACCACAATAGGGTAACCCTAGAATATTCCTATCAAACTGATATTCAAATACTCCTTACCTAACTCACATATGTAACCATGATAGGGTAACACTAGAATATTCCTATCAAACTGACATTCAAATAGTACTTATCTAACTCACATAAGTAACCATGATTGGGTAACCCTAGAATATTCCTATCAAACTGACATTCAAATACTCCCTATCTAACTCACATAAGTAACCACGGTTGGGTAACCCTAGAATATTCCTATTAAACTGACATTTATGTACTCCTTGTCTAACTCAAACTGACCACTTCCTACAATAAAACTGATTACAACTTTACCAAATGAATACAAAGGATAACTTCTGCTTACATTCTAAATACCATGAAAATACTCACATCGATTCAACTAATATTGGTATAATTGCCATATTTCTGTGGAACCTGTAGATACCTATCAGAATTCCATTGCGATATCTGCTACAAATTGTGTATTCAACAGCGATTGTTAACTCACCTTACCATATATACTATTTTTGTGTAAATAATTCCGAATTGAAAAATGGCTGGAAGACCAATGCTTCGGCACAGACAAAAGAATTATACAGTAGAATAAACATATTTACAAAGACATTGTGTAGTATCGGACAAGTTCTTTTGAGGTTTTGTATAAATGTTAAGTGTTTTTGTTGTTGTAAATATAGTTTATTTATTGAATATAGTCTTTTGTCAGCTCAGTGGAACTAGACTTCCAACCATGTGACAATACAGTTATTTACAATATAATATATATAGCCTGATATTATGAACAGCAGCCAGCTCAAGTTCATCAAGTTGTACCAATCAAATGGTGCAAGTTGTACCAATCAAATGGTGCGAGAGAACAATTGACCACCTTGTACCACACCAAAATACTACCGTCTTCAGCATGGATGGCAGGGGCGTAGCTAGGCGTACGCACATACGCCAAAATGTCCACATCGTTTTGTCAACAAAATTAAATAAAAAAATAATAAAGAGAGAGAGAGGAGGCATGTAGTAGTCCGGAGTGTCGAAAACTCAAGTCTAAAATGTGTAAAATTTGCCAGCTTACACGGCCTCCTAAACCACCTGCCGAAATTAGGAGCACACATTGTTAAAGGTCTAGCTACGCCCCTGGATGGTGCCATAAAATATTATACACGTATTATTGATGTCAGTGCCAGATTTACCTATAGGCTTAGCAGGCTGAAGCCTCGGGCCTCAAAATCTAGGGGGCGGGGGGGGGGGGGGGGGCTCCGGCAAAGGTCTATGATATTGTTGATGCTGACATAGGCCTTTAGGAGGGGCCTTACAAGGGGAATAGCTTAGGGCCTCTTTTCATCTAAATCAGGCATTGATGGTTGAAGTATACTTTGATAGCTATTTATAAAGGATAGATTATTATCGATAATTTAGAAAACCAACTGTCAAGTGTTTTTTTGTAATCGACATCCATTGTGTCATGGTTGAACGCGAGCCTTTGATTTGATAGCAATATCTTATTTCTGGACATTTATCTAATTAAAGTTATCTTGCAGCTTGTTAATAATTAAGTAGTTCCCAAATCTAATCAATCCCCTTCAAAGGAAGAGAAATGCAAATGACAAGCTCCTTTAAAAAGGGACAAGTGCATTTAAAGTTGCTTAGTCCTATGATTTTGAGTTTTTGTCATTTTCTGGGATCAATATATTAGGTTCATCTTGGTGCATCGACCTTATTTTAGTTTGAAATAACTTTTCTTTAAAATGGTTAACTTATGAAATATTTGAAGTCTAAACATATTGAATTAATTTTGACATGCAAGTCAAAAGTCTGATCCCATTGGCTTTAGCGGTAATATGTTCTATTAAATTGACTTAGTACATGCCCTATGGTGTAACAATAACTGTTTAATAACTGCAGCACTATCTAAAGTGGCTGTCACACATCACCAGATTGGAGGAAATGGAAAGAAACCAAATAAAGTCTGTTGTTAGTCCAGTTTGTGTCCGTGCAAGTTTTGAACATGCACAAAACTTGGAATCGATGCTGCCGGATTGACGGCTATGGTTCTTGTCTGGTTTGAGTTTGTTTCTTCCGTTGGCTACCCATTCATGTCTGTTTCATGTCAGTTTTATGTCCGTTTTATGTCCATTTCATGTTCGTTCGTCCACCGGCCTTTGAACCGATATCGGAACATTTTGACACATTTTAATACCTTCTGATACTTATCACGCCTGAACACCACCGTACTAGACAATTCAGTCCGCTGGTCAATCTGGTGATGTGTGACAGCCACTTTAGTTAGATATGTAGATTCAAGTTTAGATAAATGTTTTGTGTTTGAAAATATTTTACTTTTATTAGACAATATGCTACTTTAATGCCTCCTCAGACTCCATTGAAATGCCATACATCATTCTTGTGGGATTTCTGACATAATTCTATCAGAGACAGCATCAGGTTTTCAGCTAAAAGTTGACTTGTTGAATGAGATGTGAACGCTTCGTGCCTGCTTAAAATGTTGACCTCATTTCTGAAAATCAATTTAAATAGTGGGGTGGGTACATACAGACTGATGTTGCTCGCCTTATTGACCTCGACTGAGTCATTGAATCGATTAGAGCGCTGGCTGGCTTCCAATGGAGGAGCAGCTCATGGGCTACAAACCTGACCAGAATCAGACCAATAGATACTCATTACTAACTAGGCTATCGCTCAGCAGTAATAGGATAGGGCAACGACTGGTTCGCTCAGTATCAGGATAATGGTCACTGATTGGGATATCGGGTCATGGCGTCGGTGGGCCGGTCTTCCACTGGGGCAGCACTATGAAGTCACCATGAGTATGTCGAGTCACAAGTCGGTTCCCATCCAGATATGACCTTAAATTATGCCAAGATGTAAAGCCCCCAGCACACATTATTGACCATGTTTTATTTTCTGATGAGATCTAAAATTGCCAGGTAACCAACAAAAGTTTATTAAATAATTCGGATGAATGAAATCGCAAGGTGGATGTGGGTATATGAGATGTTTAATTTAAAAAATAACAGGTCATTAGGTGGGTGGATCTACTAATCAAATAATCCGGTATTATTTATGTAATGGTTAGCATAGAGATAGTTGAAGTGCGATGAAGCCACGCCCTCTAAATTAGTCTGGTCACGTGAGTGAAAGAAGTAGAAATAGAATGGGTGGGTTTTTGGTTTGGTTGGTTGGTTATTGTATTACGTCCTAGCAACATCTAAGGTCATATCAGGACGGGTATCGATTTGTCACGATGCACACTTATGGATGCCCCACTGGGAGACCAGGCCACGGGCATCATGACGCGATACCCTACACACTCACCTTATCCTGCTGCTATGCCAACGAGTCCTTGTCCTATCCTATTAATGCCAAGCACCAGGCTAGGTAACGACAATTATAACTTTTATAAGTCATCGGTTTCACTAGGGTGGGATTCGAACTACGGCCTTCCGCATGGGAGGCATGCGCTCTATCAATTCAGCCACCGCGTCCGATGTAGGTGGGCGGAAAGAAGATTGTTTGTTTGTTTGTTGTTGTCTTACGTCCTAGCAACATCTAAGGCCATACCAGGACGGGTACCGACTTGTGACAATGCACACCTATGGCGACTTTATAGTGCTGACCCATGGGAGACCAGGCCATGGGCATCATGACCCAATACCCTACACAATCACCTTATCCTGCTGCTATGCCAACAAGTCCGTGTCCTATCCTATTAATGCCAAGCACCAGGCTAGATAGCGACAAGTATAACTTTTATAAGTCATCACTTTCACTAGGCTGGGATTCGAACTTCGGCCTTCCGCACGGGAGGCATGCGCTCTATCAATTCAGCCATCGCGTCCAGTGTAGGTGGGCGGAAAGAAGAGGACAGGTCCTTGCAGGTGGCGAACATCAACTGCCATCTGAAGTTGGTCGGTTGATTGTTGGAGTGTTACGTCCTGGCAACATCTAAGGTCATATCAGGAAGGGTACTGACTTCAGACAGTGCGCATTCATGGCGAATTCTTAGTATTGCCCCAATGGGAAATCAGGTTGCTGGCACCATGACCTGATATCCCACTCAGCCAAATTATACCGACACTGGGCTAACCAGTCCTTGCCCTATCCTATTAATGCCAAGTGCTGGACTAGGAAGCGACAAGTATCAATTTAAAAGTCATTGGTTTGACTCGAGCAGCCATCTGAAGACATGGTAGGGATGTAACTGCGGGGCCCCCTTGTGGCGATAGTGGCGGCACTAGTGGCAGAGAGATTAACAACTGCAGAGACGTGCACATTGGAGGTGCTGCGATCTTGTGCTGAATCACACACACTTTGATTAATTAATTACAAGAAAGGATTGCTGGCACCATGACCTGATATCCCACTCAGTCAAATTATACCGACACTGAGCTAACCAGTCCTTGCCCTATCCTATTAATGCCGGAGCGGCTGGACTAGGAAGCGACAAGTTATAATTTAAAAGTCATTGGTTTGACTCGAGCGGCCATCTGAAGGACATGGTTGGGATTGTAACTGTGGGGCCCCCTTGTGGCGATAGTGGCGGCACTAGTGGCAGAGAGATTAACAACTGCAGAGACGTGTACATTGGAGGTGCTGCGATCTTGTGCTGAATCACACACACTTCGATTAATTAATTACAAGAAAGGATTGCTGGCACCATGACCTGATATCCCACTCAGTCAAATTATACCGACACTGAGCTAACCAGTCCTTGCCCTATCCTATTAATGCCGAGCGCTGGACTAGGAAGCGACAAGTATGAATTTAAAAGTCATTGGTTTGACTCGAGCGGCCATCTGAAGACGTGGTAGGGATGTAACTGCAGGTGCTGCCATCTTGTGCTGAATCACACACACTTCGATTAATTAATTACAAGAAAGGATTTTTGTTTAAAGCGTAACTGTAAATTTATGTAGAAATTCTAATTGGATGTGGAATGCCCAGTAGTTAAATTGTATATTTCATATTCGACAGGCCATGGGATCGAGATATCCGACAGGTGGTGGGTTCAAATCCCTCAGTAAGTTAAAACAAAGAGTTACAGAAATTGGCAATGTTCGCCATCACTTTACCATGTGAGCAGCATTAATAGGATAGAGAAAATACTAGTTAGCTCAGTGACAGGACAATGTGATAAATGCAATTTTCAAATGGTTAAATTTGTGTCACATGACCACAAAATAAATAAACTCACAAATCATAAGAAAAGTTACAGGATGCGATACAGTTCTGTTGCACATAGGGACTCTATAATTTGTTCATGCTTTGCATCGATGAAGAATTCTCGCATGATATTTACATTAAAAGATTATTGACGCAAGGCCATGATATCTACCCATTCACGCAGAATGTGCTGGAGTGTTAGTGCACACTCACACCCAATTCACTCAGCGGGGTGGTTCTCCCTTGACTAAAAATGCATGAGTCAGTCGAGAGTGGCTAATATGGCATCAATTGAGGACTACTTGGTGCTGTCAACACCCTGCATGGTCCTGCCACTATTCTTCAATACATCGCCTGATATTACACAGCTTGTTCTTTGGATGTTCATCGCATTCACGTTGCCATGTGCATGTTACTACTATATATATATGTATATATACTCTATATATGATATATATGCATATATATATGCTATATATGCATATATATATATGCTATATATGCATATATATTATATATGCATTTATATATGATATATATGCATATGCCTATATATATGCTATATAAAGGTCACTACGACAAGAAGGTAAATAAACCAGAGTTGGGCTGAGTACAATTTTTATTAGTTCTCTGGCAGGACTCATAAATATGCCAACCTAAAAAATGAAAATTGCTCAAGCAGTGAATCAATTTGGGCGCTCTACAGGTGGCGCCCCAATCGCGCGCGCTGGACAAGGTTGGTGGGCGACTCATAATAACTGAATATATAAGGACAAACAATAATAAATACAATTAGACCTTGAGGGCTCTCCGTTATTTATATTATTATAATTAATTATAATACACATATATTTTAATAAGACATTGTCAAGAAGTGCAATTCCTAACATAACAAATCATTCTGATTTTGTCAAATATCCATTTTCAAATCATCATATTTTCTTGAAAAACTGCAACAAGACTGAAGAAATGCTGCAGATGTTGCGGGGAAGATGGGAGGCGTGGGAGATGGGTCGAGTGGAGGACATGACAGGGTAGGGGGTGGGAGGTGGAAGGTGTGTGGAGCTGGGGAGATGGGAGGGGAGGGGTGGGAGGTGGGTGGAGCTGGGGAGATGGGAGGGGAGGGGTGGGAGGTGGGTGGAGCTGGAGAGATAGGAGGGGGAGTGTGGG
Organism: Branchipolynoe longqiensis; assembly: GCA_030323885.1. Classification (NCBI taxonomy): domain Eukaryota; kingdom Metazoa; phylum Annelida; class Polychaeta; order Phyllodocida; family Polynoidae; genus Branchipolynoe; species Branchipolynoe longqiensis. The sequence goes on from CM059197.1 coordinate 36,362,150, forward strand.
AGGTGGGTGGCGCGGATGGAGGGGATGATGTTGGGGAAGTGGATGGTGGAGACAACACAAACATTTCTACTTGCCTTACAGAATTGTAGTGTAATGAGATGCGTACCCAGGTAGGTGTGGATAGGTTGATTGCAACAAGGATCCTAGATTAGGTAATGGTTAGGACACAAGCCTGGGATGGCAGAAGTGAGGGTTTAAATTCCGTTTCGTTCACTTGCAAAAAGAATAACAACAAAAACAAAACAAACAATATCAAGTCACAAGTTCCCAGGTAACCAGACGGGATGGTCGAATCAGTTAGAGTGTCCATCTCCCGTGTTGCTAGATTGTGGGTTCGAACCCTGGTAGAATCAAACCAATGATTTAGCAATTTATACCTGTGGCTTCCTAGCCAGGCGCTCAGCATTAATAGGATAGGGCAAGGAGCAGTGGAATGAGGAAGACCAATCATCCATGATTGAAATTTCCCCTGCATAAACTACTAATGTAGCAACAACAATAAATAAATAAATAACCAAAAACAGCAAGAAAAAACAATTGACAATAATTAATCGTTTTTGGGGGTCTTTTTTCACAAGTGTTTATTCATCAGAACAACTATACTATCAGTGCTGGAGCACTGGTCTTCCAGCCGTTTTACATGATCTCTGGAATTTTGCATATGGTTTGGGAGAGTATCCTGTGCTGTTTCTGTGCAGCACAGGACAGTTTGTACAATTGTTGTGCATGACTCATGCTGAATTATGTGCAGCGTCAGTCACTATTCTTGTCAGCCTCAGGTGACTACTTGACTATGTACTTGATATTGTAATCATTTCACATCGCTAATGTGCTTTTTTTGTTTATTATGTCTGTGTGTTGGGTTTGTAGTTTGCGGTTGTTTGGTGTTTTTGTTTTGTTTTTGGTTAGATATGTGTTGGTAGTGAGTGTGTTCTGTTTCTGTATATGTATATGGTTAACAGGGTTCTGTATTTGGTTTGTATTGGTTTGTATTGACATGTGTCTGCCTTCATTTAGTTTTCCTTTGTTTTATTATACGGGGGTAGGGGTGGGGGGTGGGGTCCCTGTCGTTAAGACTGCTTTATTCCATGCAATCAGATCTCTTGCATGCATCATTAAAAACTGGAATGTATGTAATATAAATATACATATGTAAATCAATATAATATATATATATACCCCCAGCACATACCAGCTATGACATATGTAATACCTTGTCTATGGCTCCTTCCTTCTGTGATGGCATTCATTATAGATCAGTCACCTCAGGCTTAGCTGTTCTCAGTTGCTCTCAATCTTGTTTTCCATTTTATTATATACACGTGTATATATATATACCATATATATATGGGAATATAAACAAGAACACTGCCACTTATCAGTTCTCTTCTATATATTAGTTATTA